>VWPU01010832.1:0-110046 GCA_013398955.1 Callaeas wilsoni
CGCGTCCCGGCGGATGGCGGGCGGCCGGAGCGGGGAGGCGGCGCTCGGCCGCGCCCGGCGGACGAGGAGAGAGGCGGGGACACCGGGCGGTCCCCGGCTCCGCTCCGGGGGCTCGCGGCGGCGGCGTCTCTTCCCTCGCGGCGACCCGGAGGAAAGTTTCGGGGATGCCGGAGCGGTGGGGGCTCCCCCTTCCCCTCCGGCTGCTCCTCGGAGCCCGGTCGCCAGCCGGCGGCCGCCCGCCTTGACGCCGCCGTCGCTTAGCGCCCGATCGCAGACAAAGCCGCCTCCCCACCTGCAGCCCCGGCCCCCTCCCAGCCCGCGGCGGCCCCGGGGACCGAGGACAGGGCTGGCTGCCCTGCCAGGGGCGGGCGTGGGGAGCGACACTGGCCCGCCGAGCGCCTGCAAACTTATTTTTAGATGCGCTTCCCATCACAACGCGTCTTAAAAATAGTACGGTTCTTATTTAAGGAGTGGGAAAGAAACTGGTTCTGGAGGCCTCGTGGTGGGATTATTTTTTTGTAAGCTTTTTTTTTTTTTTTCTTTTTTTTTTTTTTTCTTTTTTTTTTTTTTTCTTTTTTTTTTTTTTTCTTTTTTTTTTTTTTTGAGAGAGAGAAAAAAAATGTTTCAGTGGTATAGGCAGCTGTGGGCCGGTTAATATCCACAGGTGCACACAGGTTGCTTTTACTACATCTTCATTAAGGTCACCCCTGAAGCATGTGAACAAAGGTACTCATGGCGTTGTCCTCTGCAGTGTGTCTTCGGTGTGAGACGCGAGGTCTGATTTACGTGCACACCTGATTTGTGCAATACTTCCTGTAGGGTCACTTGAGCTTTTTTTGATCTGTCGATTCCTTTGTGTTTTGTCCTGTCACTGGTCTCCAAACGCCTGCAACATGTGGGTGATGCAGGCTGAAGGAGTGATAACAGCCTGCAAGGATCAGAGCTGTTTATTACTTTGTAAATGAATCTTTTGCTTTTGTTTTAGCTACTGTATCTCAGCAGACTCTGGTGACAGAACTACCATAAGATAAATGGGTCTTATTGTGCCAAATGTGTAATATTACATCATTTTTATCAATAATCTTGCCATGATTGCTCACAAAACAGAGTTCTGATTTTTATTTTAAAGCCACTACAAATAGTTGGGAGACTTGTGTAAAAGACAGCATAAATGAAAATGGAAAAGTACACCTCCAATAAGGAAAGGAACTTTAGGAAAAAAAGCACTGAATTGTAGAGTGTTTTAAAATGCAAAAGACGTCTGGATGTCACCTAGTTCTGCCTTTCCACTCAAAGCTAGTCCAGTTGGGTAATGTTTCTCAGACTTTGTCCACGTGAGTTTTGAGTATTTCCAGGAATGGAGTTTAGGCAGTCTCTATGATTATGGTGGTGTCAGCGTCTGACCACCTTTGTGGTGAATTTTGTTTTTCTTAATCTATTGGCAATTTCCTTTGTTGCCATTTGTTTGTTTCTTCTTATTCTGCCACTGTGCACCTCACATCCATCCGTGGGTGATCATACTCATGTACATCTGTAGTTTTAGAAACTATGCTAGTGTTTTGAACCAAAGAACTGATTGTTTCAGGACATAATTTTAAGTATAATAGCTAGATTTTATTCTTATAATTTGGAAATTTATTAATCCCAAACATTTGCTTAACATTTCCTATTTATTTGAATGTGGTTAACAGCAGGTTAGCTTATTAATTTGAAATGCATAAACACCTGATGAAGACTTTTCATTGGTATTTTCCTTAAACAAATGTCTCAATTAATTTACCAATCTCTGTCCACTGGCCTTGTGTTCCTTAACCTGAATTTGAGATTGTGTGCTCCCAACTTTTGCTAGAGTCCTTTCACCATCAACAGTGTCATATCTAGTCTCTTAGAATGACAGAGAGTCTACTCATTTTAATAGAAGGAAGGCTTTTTGGCGTCAGTCTTGAAATAGATTTTCCTTGGGAAGGGATGTGCCTTGAACAATACAGTACAACCTGTTATTACTGAGAAGTTGCCTTTGTACTGTATAGGCGTTGTTTAATGCTCTGGAGTTGGTTGATATTTATAATGCTGCTCATGTGGTAGATGATGTGGGCACCTTTTTCTTGTCCAGCAGGAAAATTAAAAAATGCTTCTGTGCTGTGCAGAATAAAAATCTGCATGTTCTCCACCATGGCATAAGGCTGTCAAAATTATGTGTTTCTTAATTTACGTAAATTTTTAGATGTTGCTAGTCATACCTCAAAAGCAGGGGAATATATATGTAATGTGATTTATATCATGTCACTTCTGGACGTGTCTGGGTAGAATTTCAAAACATTAGTATGATGCTGCTTAATAGCAAATGCCTCTGAATAACTCATGCTTTCCATTAGAGCCGTATCAAATAATTTATTAGAAGCTGTTTGAATGACTGGCTGCACTGAATTTGATGATATTTAGAATCATTTGATAAATAATTTAACTTATGTTTCCAGATAGCATCTGCCTTTTTATAATGATGGGAACACCTGACGGGTCCACTCATTGCTTTGTATTAATTGTAGTGAGCTTCTACTCAGGAAGAAATCAAATCTATGGGTTGGTTTTTTTGTCGTGTTGTTTTATATTATTTTATTTAGTGCTGTAATGACTGTGTGAGTCTTAGATACTCTTGGCATTTATAAATCTCTTCTGCAGTCTTACTAAACTCTAGATTATATTCAAGATTTTATATATTACCACCACTATTTTAGGTCTTTTAAAGTGGTATTTTCTATTTCAAATGTGGACTTCTTAGTCTATTTATGTTTTTCCCAGTCTGTATTAATCTCCTGCTAGCATGTAATTATGGTTAAATAAATAAATAAATGACATCAACAAAATAAAACTTTTTGAGGGGTATAAAGGCCATATTTTATTTGACAGTATTTGAGGGTGATTTGCATAGTTGGAAAAACAGTTTATCTTGGACTGTTAAGATCAAAGTCTTGGAAGAGGTGATCATTACGATAGCAGTGCTTCATAGAATACATTTCAGTTCGAATTTGGTCAACAACATAAAACCGGGAATGGTCTTGTTAGACTCACAAATGGTTTGCTTCTTGTAGTGCGTACAGAAAGGCTGTCAGTGGCTTTAACTTTATTGTTATAGGACAGAATTTCATAATGCAGCTCATACGCTTTCAGTTTTATGGCCCGGAGGACTGAATGTTGGAACGGCTGTGCTAAATTAAACCTGGGGTCTGTGACAATGACTAATAAAACATGCTTCAGAGGGAATTGTGAGAACAAATGTGAGGTAATTTGCAGCCCGTGCTCAAGGTGAATCTGCTGCTTTGTAGTTTGGAATTGGCTTAAAACCTGAATAATATTTAATAGCCTCTTCAGATGTTATTATGCATAATTATTATAATTTTGGACATACGTGTTGCTGTTACAAGTAACCAGTCTAGATCTGTGGCTAATTCGGAGGAGCAGATAGTTTATACTGGTGTTTTATTTGCTTGCTTGTTGCCAGACTGTTTCTAGACTCAGGCCAAATTCACTTAATGTTTTCTACCAGATTCAATGAGTGAGGTTAATGTGACATTTGGGGAAAAGAGGTTCTTCTGCCCACAAAGTTTATAGTTTGAACTGTAGTGGTGACAACACTCTTCTGGGTGTGAAACCTGCCCAGCTGCAGATTGCTTTTCTATTTGTGTTGGAGCAGAGTCTGGAACAGAAACTGTTTCTCAGAGAATCCCATTATCACCAGTTTGTAGAAAGGTCTGGGGTGTGTATCTCTCAGCTTCTCTTGTGGAATTGACATAGAGACCGTGTGTGTACTTGCTAATTAGGTCTTTTATTTTGGACTTGGATAACCGTGTGAAGTTTGTGTTCCAACAGCTGTCCTAGTGAGTGTTCAGGTATTTTATATATAAACAGCATCATCAAACTACAAAAAAGCCTGAAATTAGCCTGATACATACTTACTTGAGTCTCCTGAGCTATGGGCTTGACTTAAAAGTTGGGGTAAAAAAGACTTGTTATAGTACAGTCTGTTCCTGAATGTTGCTTAATTCCGTATCATATCATCTTGAATGTGGGATGCTTATAATTTCTCATTTATTCTAAGCAATTGCTCCTCAATACTGTTAGATTCTTGGTGTTGATGGTTTCTGGTAAGAATAGGTTATGTGCTGTATGAGTATGTATTTATGGAGTTGCCATTGTGTGGTGGATGGCACCAGTCAGTATTATTCAGTGAATTCCTGTGAGTGTAAGTATAAATTTCATTATGTTATTGATTAGGAATTTTTTCCTGACTTTTCTGAACTTTATAGATTACACATGCAGCCCCATGGAGGGTTTTGAAATGGTGTAATTCCGCAGTTCCTACCACGAGCTCCTGACAGGTTCCATACTATGTTTGAGGACTTACATGTTTGAACTTTGATTGAAATTGCAGATAATGCTGATCCAAATCAGTGTTCCCTCAGCTTCTGTGTGTAGTGGATGGATTTACATTTCTTTCTTCCATAAAGAAATCCGTGATTTGCATATATACACCCAACTGGCCCTGACAGTTGGCCTTTCCTAGACCAGAAGTCAGTAGGCTGCTGTGTTAATCCCATGACAGCTCCACCAGTTTAAGTGATCAGTCACTAATATTTGTCCTAATGTACGATCCAAACCCCTTTCTCACAGAATGCTTTGTGGTTGCAACACGACCACTCATTCTGTTCTCACCACTGCTGCAAGCACAAGACTGCTATAGATGGCAGTGTCATGCTGGGGAAACGATGGGAGAATTTCTGGTGACTGCAGGCACAGGAGGTGAGAACTACATTTAAAACCTGGATTTCTGTCCCTAGTAATTGAAGTTTCTTTCCCAAAATAGCATTGGTAAAAATCATAGCTTTCATTGACTTTTTATTGTATTGTCCATGTCAACCAAGAAATGTCCTTAAATGCTTTAGGCAAATGTCCAAAAGGAGGGTTAAAAATGTAGTAGGTGTTTACTGTCATACTTAAGACTTCTTGGAAATTTGTACTTCAGAAAAAAAGATTCTTATAAACCTCTTAACATATTTTTAAATGACCTGGAACAAAACCTGATATTACAAATAGAATTACTAATGTCTATAAATTATTAGCCCATGCTTCATGGTAGAGCTTTGTGTTTTCTTTCAGTTACGTAAGAGCACAGGTAATTAGAGTGCTTTGAAAGGAGTTTAAATACAAGTGTCAGTCATCATCGTAAATGAGTGATTGTTAGGATGTGGATTTATTTTATTCTTTGCATCATAACACGTGGTTTGTCTTGGAGCAGCAATTGCAAGACCTTCATACCAGGCCATGACAGGGCATAAAAATTTGGCATGCGATTCCAAACTGGAGCACCTCGCTGAAGTAAGATTGGAACTTCTTAGGATGCTCCATTTGTACGGAAGTGGAAGACATTCAGCAGTGCTATAGGATATTGCTATCTTCTAAGTTAAATAATAGGTGTATTCTTATTTAGATAGAAATTAGTTTTCAAGGATAGGCTCTTTGCACAACAGATCCCTGAAAAAGAATCTTTGTCTCGACTTGTAGAAGGCTTTATTTGGAAACAGTACACCTCTGTTCATTCACTGCAGGACTTTCACTGTGATCATTTCTGTGTACCTGACAAGCTGTATAAAAACAATGCAGTGACGTTAGGGTTTGTTTTTTTTAACTTGATGAAATCAGCTACTGCCTCCTTAATGTTTTCTTTCAGATGCCTTTACTAAAAATCTGATTCCATGCAAAACCAAAAGCATTTTGAATAGATAATATTGTTCTTTGGAAAAGTACTGAATAGTTCTGTACTTAGCGTAAGGAAGATACAAACTGGTACTTTCAGAAAGCAAGCTAAATTTCTCCTATGGTAGAAACAGGCTTACTTGTCGAGATTGACAACCTTAGTGTTGCTGGGCAAGAACATGGCTTTAACCTCTGTGTATGTGATGAAATACCACAAATGATGCTGTAGTTAGTGTTGGTACTGAGGGTGAAATGATAGACAACAAGTAACATAATTGTTTTTAATTGTACTATAGCTGCCTAGACTATTCCTAAGTCAGTGATTCCATACATTGCTGTTTAGAAGACAATTTTAACAGACTTCACAGAATTCATCAGTCTCACTTTTTCTTTTTCCACACAGCATGGTTTGAAATGAGTTAGAAGGAAAGCTGTATGCTTAGAATTTGTTCAGAAATTATTTAATGGATCTGGTTAATCTAAAGATGCACTGTCAACTAAGTTATTATTGAATGAACATTTTCAGTATCTTAAAATTCTTCAACTTATATACATAAAAAGTTATATGCATTGCTCCTTAGGGATATTTGTCTTAATAGATGTTCTGAGAGAGGGTCTGTTTTGGCTATTAATAGTTTCATTAGACAACCTTTTTTAGAAGATTGAAAATTAAAAATAAAATAACATGGTTCACATCTTTCATATTATATTTGTCTATTTCTTCTGTCTCCTGATTAAACGTGATCACCATTAACAGCAAACATGCCTTCCTGTGAAGTCTGGAGGTAGTAAAACCCATTTTCTTACGGATTTTTATTTTATGGTTCCTCTGATGGTTATGATCAGTGTTTTACTATGTTGAAGGCACGGTAAGGTTTCTCTCCATGTGGACTCTGCTAATGTGCAATATGATGTGAATCCATACCCCAGCCTTCATCTCATTCAGGGCATCTATTGGAGCTGTTTGTCAGAAGCTTGTTCTTCGCTTGGCCATCTGTTTCTGTAAAGCATGTAGCAATTTAACTACCTTAGAGGTTGCTATCCTGTCAAAAATCAGTAATATCTGTCAAGTCGTTCAAAACTATTGGGAGGGGAAGAGAGAGATGTTCGCAGACCTCGTGATCACATAAGCTTCTTAGCTTTAGCAAAGCAGACCTGAAATCTGTATTTTAATTATTCTGCAGCACTTGGGATTCTGATGCTCTCCTTAAAGAGATATATCCCCAAAAAGAAAATGATTTGTGTATGAAAAGTTTAAAACATGTGCTGAAACCAGATATTACTTCTTGTAATGCCTAATGTCAGTAAGACACTTCTAAAAATACTGGCTTATTTTTAGTTACTGTCAGACCCACATTTTTTTCCCCTGTAACTTCTAAGATTTCATGGATATTTTGTAAGCAGTAATAGCTACAATTCATTCAGGCAAGACATTTTGATGAGTGTTTATTTTACTTAATATCCTTTACTTGATATCCTTCAGCTTAATATCCTGAATGTCTGCAAGGGTTTGTACAAGGAGTGCAGAGTCACGTGTAGGATTGGGTCATCTGTAGAGAAGACTAGCTTTAACATACACTGTAAATACAAGGCTCCTGCTTCCCCTACTAGAAATACTTGTGGAGTCACATACTCCAACACAATGTTTGACTCAGTTTTTGTTATGATGTGTTATTTCAGTTCCGGTCTGTTGCAGTGTCGTTTAGCAATCTTGTCTGGAAGTCATATTACAGAAGTCATCTTGAAATTAATCCATACCGTGCAAATAGGAAGTTGTCCCATAACAAATTAAAATCAATATCCTGCGTCTTTAATTGCAGAAAGAAGAACAGAAAACTGTTTTCTGTCAATAATTATCAATCATATTTAAACCTTGTAGGACTCTGAAGTGTGCTATCGGAATTGACATGTACATTCTCAGGAGCTGTCTTACTGTAAAAACAGAAGACGAGAAGTAAAATTCCGAAGAGGGAGATAAAAAGAAAAGCAAAGATTGCAAAAATAAATGTCATTTTTAATATAAGGAAACTTGATAGATTGATAGTAAGGCATTGGAAGGGTAAGACTGGATAGAGATGGGATGAATGAAGAGCATAATAAAGAATGAAGGGGAAGAAATTACCATTTATGGGAAAAAAATGAAGTAAAGTCTTTTGAAAATCATTGGTGTCCCAGCTGAAGTACAGCATATAACTCTGAATATACTCGTTTGAATACATTCTTCAAAAGGATCTGCATTATTCTTACATTCATGTCAAGCAGATTTTTTGAATAGCTTCTTCAATTTCATTGCACGATTTGTTAGTTGTAATGAATTTGCTAGCTGTAAATCATCTAGGCCTGAATCTTCACTTCTCAAAGTTTGTCTCCTAAAAAGATAAAGTAAAATACTTTGTAAGTCTGGCCAGGCAGTGTCAGAACCGCGTGAGAATTTTGTATGGCTGATTTTCCCTGTTTAGGAACAATACTGGAAGGCTTCTACAATGAGGACTTTCTGTCACCACATAGGCTTAATAATGCTGCAGTGGTATTTCTTCCCCAGTCTAAGCATGGCAAGCAAAATGACTATGGCCATTTACAGTAGTCTCATTAGAACACAGGCAGGAGCCCTTCAGAACAAAAATGATTATTTTGTTTTGCTCTTGCAGTTCCTAAAATGCTTACTAATGTCATCTCAGAAGTTAAAAATACACAATTTGTTTTCATTCTTTGTACATGTAGTGTATCTTGTTGGAAAACACTGCTATCATAAAAGGGTGAGAGAACAGCTCCCTGTATACTTAGCCCTGACTGTTGTCCGGGGTCAGACTGAACGTTTCTGAAAGGGGGAGAGAAGGTCAGTTACCATCAATGAAGCTATGATCCAACTGGAGCAGCTTCTGAGCTGTAAAAGGAGGAGGAAGGAGGGAGCCATTCAGAAGGTGCAGTGCTGGTAAAATTTGGGAGATGGAGAAGAATGGGTCTGCCCCCAGCAGAAGTCGGTCCTCAGCGGCTATGCCTGCAGGTCTAGACCTGGACACTAAGTTGCTAAGCTGAGCTCAGCCTGGAGCAGCTGTTGTACAGAGGACGAATGCAGATTCAAGGACAAGCTGAGTGGTGAAGAGTATGAAGAGTTGGAGTTTGGTGCTCAGGATGGCTTCTTGTCCTGCTTTTTGTTCTCTGGTAAAAGATTATTAAGGAGCTAAAGCTGTCCATAGGCTTATGCAAATACCAAATTCTTAGTGATTTTATTTAGAACAAGTTGTTCTAAATTATTTATTAGTCCTTGGAGGAAACTGTGTGGATATTCTTCGCCCGAGGAAGTGGCTGAAGATTGCTGGGCTGGAAATAAGGTCCAGAGAGAGGCTTATTTCCCAGAGGGGCATAGCTATGGGTTAGATTTGGTTTTGAGCTTTTTTTAATAGTGTCAACTGGCAACAAACCAGCTTGAATTCTTGTTGTGCCCAGTTACATTGCTTACGGTTCCTATTTTTGTATTTTAATTAAATACAACTTCAGAGCTCAAAAGCTGTGGTCTGGGGGGGGTTCTTCTTACTTTCTCTCTGTTTTAGGGGGGATGGGGAAGCAAGACTCTTTTCATCTGAATTCTGCATTGAGTTTCAGCTACAAATGCAAATGCAATTTACACAAATAAAAGGCCAAAAGAAACAGTCAAGAACATATTCTTACCTCTGACAATTGCACAGTAAACAAAGTTCTTTGTAAATACAGGTATTTAATATGATGACATGATTGACTTTTGCCAGCTTTCCACTGAATTTTTTGAGTGAATTTACAATTTAAATTTACAAGCATATTTAAAGAGTGGGAGGGGAGTTTTAATACATTTATTATAAAACATGGAAGAGACTAAAATATCCTTAGTTCATGCAGTCAAAGTTAGCAGCAGAGAGAAACACTGTGGAAAGCGAAGGTTGCTGTAGTTGGCTACTTTTCATTGTCTTTAGAGAAATTTCCATGCTGTCCTTTTCCTATCACTACTTTCTTTCTTCTGCCTTGTAAGTATTGCTGTGGAGTCTTTCTTCCCTTAATAATTCTGGTCTAGTAATTCACATGCTAATACCTAGCTTTGAGGTATATGGTAACAGGATCTACAGTCCCACTATTCACAAATGAGTCTCCATTCTTTGAACAATCTGATTATGTTCCGCATCCCTTGGGAGGATCCACAGCGCTGCCTCCAGGACTCTAGAACAATTTGTGACTGATGAAAGTCTGATGGTCCTCAGGCCAGTGAATCCACCTGAGAAGGAGCACTGTTCAAATGATATCTGAAGCATTCTGTAATATTATTACTCTTCTTCTCATTTCTGCTACTATTAAAAAGTGAGGGAAAAGAGGAAATGGCTGAGTGGGTTCTGTGTTGTTTTCAAAGATTTGCATAAATCACATAGGTGGTTTGTTGTTTCTCTTCCCCTTTGGGAGATGAGGAAGAACAGATATGTCTTTAATATGCCATGTAAGCCATATTTGAGCATTGCTGTGGCAGGTAGTTCTTTGTATACAGTTTGTGTTATTATTACAGTAGTAGTTAGAATAGGTTAAAACTGTAGATTAGCATTTTGTTCTCATAATAAAAACTGTGTTTGAAAAAGAATGCGAAAGGCAATAGTTGAACTGCTACCTATTGATTGGGTACTGTGATACTGTGCTGGGTAAAAAGTTAATATCAATATGCTTGAGGATGGCAGGTTACTTTGCTTAGTGGAAATTACAGAAGATTCTGAATAAGTTTGTGTTGTGTGAAATTCACTGTTGACATACATTAGGTTCTACTTTGTTGACTAAGGGGCTAAAATAAAATACATATGCATCATTGGGACATCAGAGTAAATATTCCTCCGTGTTGATGGCTTGATAAATAAGCCAAGCCCTGCAATTAATTTTTTCCTGATCCAACTGGTTGTGAGGAAAGAGATGGAGATCTCTGTTTATGTGAAGCCATTTTCAGTCAAGAAAGACAGTAGAAATTGGAGATTGGCAGCAATGGTAAATAGGTTTTGGAAAACCTTCCATATAAAGCAACATTGAGAAGATTGGCACTTTTCAACTTTTTCCACTTAGAACTATATGCGGAATACTAGCCTTTGTGAGGAACGGGAATTGTGTATTCTGTCTATCCTTTTTGATGAAAGGCTAAAGTCTGTGTAATAAAGTAAAAAAATTTCAAGTATGCAAGAACTTCTTTTTAAGATGGTGTGTCATTAGTTTTCCTAATTAACTGACAAAAATATCCGAGCAGTGAGAAGATGCTATTATTTCTACAACAAAAGATTACCTGCTTAAATGCAATATATGCATACAATATATAAATTTACTTCAGTATTCTTGAAGTCCTTTCTTCTGTAAATCCTTGTGCATCAAAATATAAGCAAACTAGTTGGAGCAACTAAAGAGACACTTTCCCAATCCAGAATTGTCCGCTGACGAATTTCTTGCACCTTCTGTCAAACCATCTGCTACAGGCTAATGAACAGACAGTGTGCTGGATTAGATGTAGCACTTGTATGAGCTATTTTGATAGCTCCTGTGTTCCTTTCAGTGGGAACTCTGTGATTAATGAAGCTTAGAGTTAAATTTTTTGAGGGCAGGGGTGGGTGAAGTGTTCTTTCTATGAGCTTCCGCACTGCAGGATGCTGCTGCCAGAGAGGAGTGACAAACTCACATCGCTGGTTTTGAAGCATGTTTCAATGTTTTCTTACAAGCCTTCATTTAGCAAAAGAACATCTCAGTAACAACCTGTGTCACATGCACATGGGAAGTAATGACTGAATTGAGAGGAGTGCAGAGTTGTTCCTGTTTTGGGCTGGGGGATCTTCATAATTCCAGGCACCAAACATCACTCCGTACTACAAAGCAGATACCAGAGCTGGAGCTACTGCCTAGCTAGAACAAATACCAGCTTCATTTCAGACCTCTGTCTCTGAGGAATCACCACCCTGACCTCTTAGAGTTTCTTCCTGCTGTGTCTCTGGGCAAGATACCGCAATGTGTGAGCTGACACTGGCAGGCAGTGCAACAACCACAAATTTGCAGCGAGAACACAAAGAATAAATTTATTTCCATTACCTCACTAACTCGGGGATCCCCCAGCAATACCCAGGCAGAGGCATACAAGCAGAAATGCAGGCACTGTTAAGTTTTGGTCCAATGCTAGAGAATCACTGGCCTGCAGTTCACACAGGTTTATCAAGGGCTAGTCTAGCTGCAAGGTCATTTGAGCGATTTACAGTCCTCCTCACCAGTCTTTGACTTTTAACACATTCCTCCCAGCACACGCAAGTATTTTTTCCAGTAGCAGACACAGATCTTGTGTTTGAAGCTCCCTCTATACAGACTAGCAGAGAAAGTATTCATTTATTTAATTAATTGCAGCATATGCCCTTTTGAAGTATTTTTAGATATGCTTCATAGATGTACTTGTGAGTGACCCAGTTTTACTTTAAGTCAATCATTCTTGCATTTGTCAGGATTAAAAAAAAGGTTAATGATGCTGTTTGGTCACTCTTTAGTGTTTCCTACAATTACTGTTGAAAGAGGACCTGCTCGTAAACATCAAAGATCCAATACCAACAACAGTAGTTGCCAGTGCTGCTGGTGGGTTTCCAGTCTCTAGACCTGCTCATGATCAAAGCAGAAGCATATCACTGAACACAGGTGGGCTTCTCTAAGGACAAAGGAGCAGTGAACCAAAGGATGCTCTTCCTGAAGTGTGGCAGCTGCAGGAAGAACATCCTTTTTGCTTGCTAAACCAGTCTTACAAGCCGCTGGACTGAATCTGTGTTGGCCTGTCAAGAGTTCTTGCTGGAATCTTTTGCCATGCTACATTTGCTGTCTGTACAGTAGTATTTGGCTCACCATTACTGGCATTTTGCATGTAGATCAACAATGCAATTTTCTTCTTTTGTTCGATTGTTGTTTTTTATAAAGTGTTGAAGAGTGAGTGCCCAGGTGTTCCTCAGCACCACAGGTGCTTCTTTGCTAGCAGCAATTCTGATGGCTTAAAAATTTGCTAAATCAGCTATGACTTGTCAATGCAGTCTGTGCGTTGTGCCCGCATGCATTGTGTTAATAACCAGTCATAGGAACTAACTGATTTTTTTGCCCAATCTGATATTCAACCCGTTATCTTTGATGCATTTAATGAACTCTCCTCATACAGTAAGTTGTATGTAGATAGCGCACAAACCAAAAAAAGTGCTGTGGGCATGACTGACAGACAAATGTCTCCCAGTGCATGCTTTCTGTCCTAGTGTGACTTGAGTGACTTCATGTTTTCAGTGTGCCTACTTTCAATAAACTGACCAGCTTAGTTTACGTAACTGTCAGAGAGGGCAAAAGTCATTGCAGTTCATTTGTCATTCCTCATCTCCCCCAGCTGTGCATAAATCCATGGAAGTTAAAAGTAGATTTGGGGACTTTCTGTAGTTAATGTTACTCGGCTGTGTTCTCCATTTCATACCTGAAAAGGCTCTGACATGTCTGTGTAAATACTTACTTTTATATTTTTATATGTAGAGATGTCAAACTCAGAAGCTAAAGTTGCTAATGATAGGCATTCTGGTGACCAGCTAGGGCATAATATTGCGTAATACAATTCTGTAGTCAGTCTCCTTAATTTTTACACAAGATATAGCTAAATAAGCTAAGACTGATCTGTTAAACTTCCTTTTTTTTTCTCTCTCTGCCTGTTTATTTACCAGCTTAAATGCTTCAACACCATTGTTGTTTCCTGAAGCATATTCCAATCTTTTCAGTATTTGGGGAGCGGGGAAGAGATTTAAGGGTCTGTGTCTTAGTTTTGTTTGTCCCAAGCAAGGCCACGAAAGGGTAACTAATTTCACCCATGTGAGATCTGTATCCTCCCCAGCTGACACCTGCAGCATCTCAAGCAGCCCTGGATGCTTGTGTGTGTGTGAAACTAAATCAAGACCCTAATGCCACACAAGAGACATAAAACTGTTACAGTATCCCAGAGCTACAATATCCTAATAATTTCTGACATGTGTCCTCAGCAATGTCTTGAGGAAAAATACAAAGGTCAGAAAATTTATGTCATTTGATGCTCTTAATGAGGCAAGGAGCATTATTTAATGAACTTCTAAGATGTGGGCTGCTGTACTGTAACTCTTTTAAATTCGTCTATATCCTTGCTGCTGCTGGAAGGAGCAATCCCACTCAACATCACTGAGTGATGTTTTAATAAGCTTTAATAGCAATTTGGACGGGGTCCAGTTATCATGACAAGTAATCTTTCAGATCAAAATCATCTTAAAATTTGGAGTGTAGTCATATCTATCTTTGAATAGATAGTGTTGCTATATTTAATTAAGTTTGAACTATTTTATTTTGATTTAACTTCTACTTAATCCTATCAGTCATAACCAGAATGTACTGCATCCAGTAACTGTCTGGCCTTTTCTTTTCTAAAACATCTTAACTGAAAATTCAATTAAGTTTTAATTCATGTGTATAGTGCAGATTGTGGTAGGTGTCTTGTTAATCCTTTTCTTTTTTTTTAAGATTGAACATAAATCCACTCTATCTTGCCTTATATAACCTCACACTTCTGAATATCAGCTGTGGAATATTGCTCTACAGTTTAAACAAAAAAATCCCAATAGTAAGTCTTCATCATCGGGCTACATATGATTCAGAAAGCCTGTGGATTTCACTGCTGGTCAGATGGAAAGCCACGTTAAATAGGAAAATAACACTTCCCAGCATAGTCTTGTTTAATATTCATCATAGAAGTTTTACTACTTAAACAAAGAGATTATTGAGACTTAGTTGGTGGCCAGAGTGAAAGATAACAAACATAGCATTTTTAACATAACAATGTCAAAATAGCCAAGTTTGTTCAATGCAAGATTTTCAAATATCAGTTTAGTTTATTTGCTGTTACTTGAAATATACATTTTCTTCTCTAAAAAAGTATTTTCCATATTTTTTAAATAAACTCTTAAATTCCATGCTAAGCTTAGCAATAAGGTCTCATTTCAGGATGCTGATAGTTTTCAGTACTTTCAGTAGAAGTTCTTCAGTATTATCAGTTCTTGTGGTTAGGCTTTTATTAAAAAATCCTGCTTATTTGCACGAATAGGTGCTTAACCATTATAGTAGATTAGGAAGTACAATTTCTGTAGGTAGACTTGTACACTTCTCCTTTCGGATCAGAGTTAGAACAGGAGTCTAAACAATTCCAAGTTCAAGTTCTGAAACCTTTTAGTCTTAGGTTTGTGCAACCTGTTTGCTAAGTGAGTTTGGCTGTCTGTGAGACCATCTCTTCAAAATCTTATAGCAAATTGTGTTGTGATCTGAGAGTACCGCGCTTCATTGCTGGGGTTGTGATCCATGTTTGTGAATAGTGAAAATTGCACGGTAAGAAATGGCTCCTAATGTCATTTGGTGCACGTGCTGTCTAGTGTATGAATGGGGAGATTGAGTCAAGAGCCGAAGTTTTGCCTTTTGTGTGGTCAGGATCGTGCAGTTCCTCGGCAAGCTCTGAGGAGATCACTGAAAATTAGTGACTTAGTGTTTGAGCAGGAGTAAGGAAGCTGAAGCAGGAGAAGTTTACAGTGTGTATAAGCTGAGCTGAACTGTAAGTGTAATCCTTGGGCCCTCTGTTGCTGGTGGAGCAGCTTCTGCTCTCTGAAAGATGTGCAATGTAGTGATTTATATTCACATATGGAGCATTAATGTTAACTGTATTGTGAATGTGTGCATCACTAGCTGGCTCAAAATACGGAGGTGTGGTGACCTTGTCACTGATGCATAGGAAGAAGTATTTTAAAAATCCTAACTACATACATTTTTCAGTGGTCTTTTAAGTTTTCCCCCCACAGCCAACTCCCCCAGTTTATATACTGGTTTGATGTTCTTATGGTAGGGAATATCTCTTTAGCTAGTTTGGGTCAGCTGTCCCGGTCATGGTCCCTCCCAGCTTTTTGTGCACCTGCTTACTGGCAGAGTAGGGGAGACTGAGAAGTCCTTGACTTAGGGTGAGCACTACTTAGCAACAATAGAAACATCACAGCATTATCAACATTATTCTCATACTGAATCCAAAACACAGCACTGTACCAGCTACTAAGGAGCTAATTAACTCCATGTCAGCTGAAACCAAAGGGAGGCTGCCAGCAGTCAAAGGTGACACAAAGAATGTAGTCCCACACTTCCCAAACAAGAAGAGTGGAGCAGTCTTGACAGTATCCAGTGTCAGCCAATGAACAACCCCCTCTGCCAGTCTTCTAGTCATAAAGCAACTTCCTTTTAACTGTGGTGAAGATAATGAATGTTTAAGGAAAATGTGACACAGTTCGTAATTTTAACCAAGAACAATATGGGAACAATATTAAGGACTTACTGGGAAGGGACATGAGCTCTCTGTGTATATTAGTTTCTGTGCTTGTAATACTGTAGTTAGGTTTTTACATATTAGAGACACCTTAAGATTTTTGTATATTATAAAAACCTTAGAAATTGCTGCCAGGATGATAATGAGATGCTGAAAAGCATAACTTTAATCAGCGTTCCCTAGAGACCCCAGCAGAGGTATCACAAGTTGAACACCTTTGTGAAAAAGCAAGAGTGGGGAAACACGAAATGTTGGCTGTTCTGCTTTACAGAAGGTGAGGGGTGAAACCTTGCAGCATTAAAGCATTAAAGATGTCTCTTCTGGATTAATGAGCTACATAAAAAATTTTCACAGTCTAGAGAGGAAAGGAAGCATGATTGTGTGATGGAACAGCTAAAAGAAGGCGAGAATTAACAGGATCAAGAGTATTGGAGAAACACTGGGAAAAGGGGTGAAGAAAAAGCTGATTAGACACAAGGAAGAGAGAATTTAGAAAGGTAAAAATCACGGAAAGGGACAAAATAGCTGGGCCCAAATGAGCTAGAAAAAGATGCATTTATATGTATGTATATGTTTAATAACGCTGGAAAACATGAAGAAGGGGAAAGAAAACACTGAAATTGTGTCATACCAAGAAGACTGTCAGATATAATGCCATTTTTTAATTGAGGTACTTGCTGAAAACAAATGAAATAGTTCTAAAACTGAATGGTGATTTTAAAATTTGTTGGTTTTGGAAGGTCAACCATTTCCCAGTTTGTAAATCCATTCTGAATTTTGCTAGTGGCAGTTCAAAGCTACATATTTATATTTAGCAGTAAGAGAAGAACTGGCTGGTTCTTAGACAGTTACCATCTCGATATTGCTAAGCAAATGAAAATTTATTGATGTCTTGGAAGCTGTATAGGGTTCATGATGTAATAAGAGAGACATGTCTATGTTCATGGTGTAATAAGTAGAATATTCAGTAATCCAACAGCTAGGTCTAATATTAGTTTACAGATTCACTGATTGAGGCTAGGAAGTGAAGAATAGTGTTGCCATGGCAAAGTCTATACGATAAAGTGCAAGAAGAACAAGCTGGTGAATAATTGATACATGTCTAAGATTAGAAACGATCATTTGCAGCGTGTGCTTTGATGTTCATGCATGCTTTTTACTTTAAAAAACCTCAGAGAAACACATTAGCACAGACTGTGACAGATTTTTGCATGAACTTTTAGGTAAAGTACCAATGGCTTATGTGTGGAAGAAAACACAAATACACAGTTACTGCAGTGCTAAGATTGAGAATTCAGGCATAAGCCAGTTAGTTCCAAAATGGAAAGCTGTTAGCGTGGGATATATTTGGCCAGGCTGCATGTATTACTATATTTCTTTAACACAGAGCAGAAATAAATAAGAATGTTTATCATAATGTTCAGTAAGATAAGTTGTAACTTTGTGCCTCTGTCCTTATCTTCTTCTGGGTTTAGTCATATCATTTTTAAAGCTTTAGTTTAGAAGTAATTTACTAAGATATCCTAGGCCATCTTGAATTAAGGAACAGTAGTTAAAAGTCCTGATAAAGCTTAAAAACAAACTTTTTCAAAACAGATAAAAATCTGAGTGCTGTTGCAAAGGTATCTGAGTAAAGTAATGGAAAGTGTTTTTTGGGGATAAACATGTAGATCTGCTGGAGGAAGGAACATCAGGCATCATGGCTTTATAAACAGTTTTGCTTAATAAATGTGTCATTTAGTTTTATAAATGTATGATGGAAATCAGTGAACATACACAATAGTTCTAAATACAGTCCAGCTGCCCTGTAGCAAAATTTACTTGTCATAAATTCCTTTTTAGAAATCTCAGTAGCAAGAGCTATTTTCCATTAGTAATTAGCCCCTTAAAATAAATAAAATACATGAAGTTGGCTCGTATAGGACAATCCTGAGGCTGAGGGTGTTGTTTTTTCTGCTTGCAAGCTGAAGACTTAGGGGGGGGAAAAAATGACCAGTTTGGATTAATCTCTTTATAAATATGGGATGATTAATTTTTTTTTCCGCTTTTTTGATGCTTTAAGTTTGCAGATCATCTTATAGTAAGCAGTAAAGGAAACATCTTTTCATGTTCTCTAGTGTAAGTTAATTTATAAGCAGGTTGTGACCATTTATCAAAACTACTTCAGTAGTTACTGTGAAATAGTGATTCCAGTTATCAAAGGATAGAACTGAGAGATGCTTTGAAGAATTATGGGAAATGTCAGTATCAGGTTCAATTTTAGTTCATTTACTGCTTAGAATAGTAGCATACAGCATGTAATAAAAGGTTTGCATTTGTGTTACATGATGAGGCAGTTGATTTCTTTCCCAAACTTCTAGAGCTGCACAGGCTTCCTACACATTTTTCTGCTGAAAAATAGACAAACTGCCACTAATGATTATAAATGAATCAAGACATACAAGCTGAAAGGAAAAGGAGAGGGTTTGAATTTCTTAAGTGTAGTATGGATAGAGGATCACTGAGGTCCTTGATTTATAATATATAAAAGTATCAGCATTTTTTTTGTCAGTTGGTTTGTAGCATGCCTAAATATTCTTCTTTTCCACAGACCAATGTATTTAAAGATTGGGGTTTCAGACTAGATTTTTGTTGCCTGTCCCAGAACTGAATCAACTGCACTGGTGTTTTATAAATTGAATGTTTTATACACACCAAGCATAGTCAGTGTAGAAGAAACTGTATTCCAAACTTGTATGCTTTTTGTACTTGTGTGTGTACTTACCTGCACAATGCTTTAAAAATGAGTTTATACTGAAAAGGAAAGAGGCTTTGTGTCTAAAGCAATGATCCATGTAGATGTAATAATAATACTTTTGGGTGACCTGTGCAAAAAGATCTTGGTGTGGAATGGTTGTGTTTCCTCCTACATTCTTCAGTCAGTGTTACATTTGATATTTGAAAATAGCCTTATTAATTGCAAGAAAAAGGGTAGGATTTTCCAGTATCTTGAAGGTCTCGGATATACATGTCATTAGGGAATGTGAACTTGATAAATATACCTTTGAGAACAGACTGGCAAAGGTTATTTTTTGTGAGAAGGGAGTTCTAGCTCAGCAATTAAAATAGAAGTGAAAATGATACGGATCAAAAGCTAGTAACTGTAATTACCCTGAAAATTAAAAAGCACTTATCTTTTAGCATGGCCCCATCATTAATGGGAGACTCTTCAGTGAATGGCAGCTGTTGTCTGGCTCTTTGCCTTCCTGTTCATCCCCTTGAAATGAAGGTGTGAGGGCTGCAAAGGTTCCTGTCCTGGTTGCAGTCAGCAGTTCCTCATGTGCTGCACCCAGCTGGGGTCCCGGTGTTGGCAGTAGAGATGTATTTTCTGTGACCAGTCCCACACTGTCTTGGGAGGCACTGCTGAGCAGAGGTGATGTGGGCTCTGTTTTGAGGTCTACTGGTCAGTTAAAATTACCTTGCAAAATTACACATAATGAAGGAAAGCTGTGGAATTCCATAAACACTACAGACAGCATTCTTTTCCTTAATTAGCTTTTCAGAAGTTTCAAAGTAACACCTTGAAAAAATGGTTTTGTGCACACACCTCCAACAAAGCAAAGGGGGCATCTTCTTTTTAATAGATGAGTGAAGGGTTAGGCCTGTATTTCCACTACCTGGTACTTGTTTTTCTGTTAGATATTTCCATAGACTTTAGATATTTTTCCCTATGCCACATTTCCTATATAGGTTGCTAAGCATCAGTAAATGAATTCTGTATATGTTACTACCTGTGATTTGCATACAGGGCAACATTATCACAGAAGTTGCATGCATTTGTTAATATTTGTTTCCATTATTTCTTTGTAAGTGGTGGTTTGGTTTGGGTTATTTTTCAGAAAAGCAAATAGCACTGAGTATTGGAAATCACAGATACTCTCAAGTTTCTCTCTCAAAACTTGGAACTGTATCATATAGTTTTTCCCACCTTCTTTATGATAGAATGGTAGACATTTATCAGAGACTTCACTGTCAGAGATGAACAGATCTGGATCTTCCAAGCATGGTGCAGAAGAACAACACATTAAGGACTCTTATCACTATTAATGCTTTTGAGAAAAGGTTGTTTAGTCCAGATACATGTTCAACTCGTTTTGTTAGTCTATGTTTTGAATAAAGTATTCTCTGCTTTATTCTGAAGCAGTTTACTGGCAGCATGATTAATAGGGGATTATTGTACAACCAAAACAAGCAATATTGATTGCAAATATAAAGGTATCCCTACAGATACTTTCAGAATTGTTTCATTTTCCTAAATGAAATAATTTTAAAAAGAATTTTACCACTGAATGTCTCTTTTTAATTTATCTATCGTTTTGGAAATCTTTATGATTCTCATTCTGATTTCATTTTTGAGATTGCCATCTGCATGACAACTAGAAAGTGCTCTCACTAAAGATACCCAGAACACTGCTATTATCAAGTCTGGGCATTGGAGTTCAGTTTTGTATTTGTCTTTTTGTCTTTTTTTTGTCTTTACATATTTTAATAAGCAAGTGGGCTGTAAAACTGATTGGTATTACAACTAAAAGTGACTTACATGCGATTTTTGTTAGTCTGTCTTCTTAATTATTCACTCTGAGGGAGTGTACTTTATGTGTAAAGACATAACAGATGGTTAAGTCAATTCTAAGTCAAGGGGAGGCCTTGCTTGGTTGTTATTTAGATTTATTATTCAATTTCTACTCTTCTATATCTAAAATGCTAAAGAGTTACTTGAGATGGAAAAAGAAAAAAGTAATGCTGTACTAAAGAATTTGCCTATTAGTTAGACAAAGGCAAATTTCAACTAAACTAAAGAGATGGCAAATTTTATGACAAGAAGGGGAAGTATTGGCAGAAGTGGGTGTTTTGTTTCTTTTCTTAAACTACTTATCTGCTGACAAAATATTTGCAGATCATGAAAGGGTCTCTGTAAAATAGGTTTCTGTTCTACCCTTTTTGGTACCCATCTTTCAAATTCTTTTTCATGCATGCGTCTCCAAGTAAAGCTGAAAAAGTTCAGGTCTTAATCTCGTTCAGAACTTAATCTTGTTCAGGATGTTGTACAGACTGTGTAAGAGTTTCATCCAGAGTTTATTTACTGAAAGTTGCATGACCCATTGTCTGGGTCACTGAAGTTCTTCCATATCTGATTAATCAAAACAGAGTGGGGAGGAAGTTCAGAAAAAGCAAAGTTATTTAATGAAATGTGATTTTTAGAGATTGAATTTAATTAAAACTAGCAAAACAAAACTAGTATTTCATATCTGAATACTATTGCTGCCAGCCACATCAAAGAAGACTAGTAAAATAAAGATCAGATTTTTGTCTCCAATTAGAAATCTGAGTTTTTTTATAAGAGGATTATTTTTCATATTTTTGTTCAAATGGACCTTCACTCTTGCTGTAGTCACCAAACCAACACCTGATGCACCATTAGAGATGCTTGCAGTAGGAAGCCTTTTAGTCACATGTAGAAAATTCCTTACCTTTTGAGCAATTAAGTGTTTTCTTTTTATTACTTTGAGTCCCAATGAAGCCATGGGTTATGTGATCACTTTCACCAGAAGGAAATCAGGCGTGGTGCTGGAAAATCAGGTTCTTTCATCCTACATTCCCCTCTGTCTCACTAGCTCTCTTGTCTTGGCTGTGCTCAAGTTTTCCCAATGAAAAATGAAGTAGAGGGAGCGTTGGGGTTTTTTGTTTGTGGTTTGTTTAATCCTCTATCATAGACATTAGAACCCTTTTAGAATACTGTCTGATTCAGTCCTTTTCACTTCTGAAATCCTTGACAAATCCAAGTTATTCAAGACTGATGGGCAGTTTTGAGGTGAAATGTATCTAGAACTGTTGGGTTTTGAGACATTCTTTTATAAAATAGTCACGAGAGTTTAAAACTGGAATGGGGTGGCATTTATTGATGCTAACTCTCAAAGTATTTGTCAATGTGGAGCTCTCCAGAGAGCTGGCTTGGAGCTGTCAGTGACCACAGTGGGGGACAACAATCCACGTAGTGCCACTCTGCTGGCAATCAAGGTTGATCCTAGCCTTCACTTAGCAATTTTTCATAGTTGAGATGTTTATTTTTTATCACTCTATCTTCTTTTCTTCTTTTTACAGTGAATTAAGTAAATGCCTTTAGGACCACAGAATGCTTTTTAGCAAACTGCCTTTGGTAATAGTAATCAGGTCATGCGGGTATACAGTCTATCAGTAAGGTGAATGTTTTGTCACTAATTAGGTAAATGTTAAAGAAGCACATTACCTTATGTATGATTGGTAAGAAACAGTCTGCCAAGCTGAGCTCTAGAGACTGTGTAATAACACATCAAAGAACAGTGCCTTCCTGCTGGTATGTTTATCAATCTGTTTCACAGCATGAATGATGTATCTCAACTCTTCATTTCGTGTATTTACTAAATGAGTAGCTCATACTAAATAAGCATTTGCTTACTGTGTGAAGCCACGTAGTTACCTGAGAAGACTCCTGTGTAAGAGACCAGCGTGTTGGGATGAGAGTTGAGGTACACATGAAGAGCACTGCCAGTTGTCTGTGAGAGCATGAGCACTGGAACTGCACGTACAGCGTGAGCTGGACCAGCAGAGATGCTCCCGCTGCCTTTCTGAGCTTTTTGCACCAATTGTGGTGAATGAACCAACCAGGGGATCACAGAGCCCAGAAAAAGAGGTTTGGTGGGCTGGTACCAAAGAGTAAAACCCCCTTCTGTGAATATGGCTTCTGCCTTTGAATTCCTAGGATTCCTGAGGGGTGGTTTGGTCTGCCTGACAGACAGTNAGGCACCCCTTCCCTAAGGAAAGGTAGCCAGACCTTCCTCACCTTTTTCCTCTTCCTATAGGTCCCTGCTATGCCATCCCCGCCCCCTTCCCTGTATTCTTTTAAAGCCCCTCCGTCTCTTATCTCGTTCTCTTCATATCCGGTCCCCTTCGAGGGAGCTTCTGCAATAAACCCTTGGAACACCGGCTAAAGGGCCACCTCTGCTCATCTGTTTCTGGTCACACATGGGCTATCCATAAGCCCCAGGCACGCTAGGCAACGTGACCTCCACCGCACGGGCTGCGAGGCTGGCTAGCGTGGCACCGAGGTGCCGCAGGGTGTTTGCCCTTTGTGTTGGGCACTCCTGGAACAAGCTACTGCCATCTCAGCCCAGCCAGCGTGCCGGTGTATTAATATAATTCAGAGCTGCAGGCTGCCCAGGCCTGTTCAGGCCAAAGCAAACACTCGGAAGAGCAGTTAGTTGGGTGGATGTGGGCAGTGGATAGAGCTCTGCCCCTTCCAGCCCTCAGAGCAAAGGCTTTACGTTGTGCGGCGCAGCAGTGGCTGCTCTGAAGCAGGCACAGACCTTCCTGGTGTGCATGGCACTCCATGGCTGGCTGAGTGCATCCCTGCTGCTCAGGAGGCATGCTTCTCCCTCTGCGTTAAATACTTTAAAAAATGAAAAATGTACGTTCTATATGAGTGTAAGTGGTCGACATCCCCAGCTAAGCTTATCCTCTCTGTGGTACATAATCAGTTTCTGGCCAAATAGAGAAAGACTTTGAAATTGTGGAGGAAAATCATTGGGGGAAAATCATTAACTGGAACAATTTTTTATGAACAATAAAGTGATACATGGCCAAATCGTTTTGGGTAGTTTTGTGGGTTTTTTTATTTGTTGTTTTTTTTTTTTTCCCCTACACTAATGTTTGAAGTACTGGTTTAATTGATTCTTTCACAGAATGTTTATTTATAAATCTTCAAAATAATGTATTTTATCTTGTAATTATGCCTATTGTTAACCAGCACAAACTTAGTAAATTAAATTGTTAATTTTATTCCTAAAATTGTCAGCAGTATCGTTAATGTTTGCCCTCACCTTTTTTTTTTAAATTTAACATCATGACACAAAGAGACTACTGCTGAACCTTTTTCTGTAAGTATTCAACATATTCAGCTGCTTAACCACTTAGATTTTTAACAGGATTTTATTATAAGTGAAGATTGTTTCAGCATTCAGTGGAAAGGGAAGATTAATGCAAGAATAGCAAAGTATTTACATGATCTTTTGCAGGGATTAACATATTCTCTGCATGAATTATTTCTCTTAAGAATCATTATCATATTATGATCTCAGAACTAATTACCACTTTGAGTGAGAAATAGTTTAGCTGCTTTTGATTCATTCTTCTATGTTGTTTGTTGCCTTCTCTTCTTAGAAAATTACATTTCTCATGAAGAAAAGTGGTATTTCCCCTTGCACTTCCCATTCCTGCCTCTCTTTTTCTTTTCTCTCCTCTACGTTTAGTTGCAGAAATGTGACTGGTGCAGTTGCTGTTTTGGACCCCGCCCTTGGGGTTGCTAAGCAGAGGAACGTAGTTGCGTAAGTAACCTGTTACTGAACAGGCTGCTGCAGCCCTAATCAGCCACCTAATGACAGCCAAGTCCTAAAGGAAGTAACTCCTGCCATTTACTGTTTGGATCCAGACCTTTTAGACGTGGAAAAAATGAAGGGTTGATTTTGTTTAGAGGTAACAAAATAGATAAAGAAATCTTCCAGCAGAAACTAGTATAAAGCAAGAATATAAATGCCTGAAAATAACTGTCGGAATAGTAACTCCTGAAAATGGAAAATGCAAGTGCTCCACTGGTTTTTTTTGCAGTTTTGAGGTTTGGGGATGTGGATTCAGTTTGGGTCCACCTCTGGCTTCTTAGACTGGTTAGTCAGTGACCTCAAATGAACTGCATAGATTTCGTGAGGTAGTTTCTAGTTTGTTCTGTGCAATAAATATTTGACTCTAATAATTCAGATCTTGACATTCCAAATCAAACTGATTTCTCCATCCCAGTTAAGTGGTACAATATAAATTACCCAAAGTAGAAGCATGTGTGTAAATATTTGAAATTGGGTAGTAATGCTTTCTGACAAATAGAACTACAGATTTGTTCGCTAAAAGTTTGTATGCTCTTCTGCATGTTCTGGAGGTTGTTATCAAATGGATCAGTGTTTATTAGTACCATCTTAAAGTTGATAAACATCGAAATATTAGGAGATAATCATGTGAAGCTGCATGTGGGAAAGAAGAGAAGCAGAGAGCAGAGCCTGTAAGGGTAGTGAGACAGTGGGTATAAATTTCAGGTGAGCAGACAGGATGCTGTGAAAACGAAATTAAGGAGATACAAAACTGTAGAGAGGTTAAAGGTGTGAAGTTAAGGGACAGTGAAAGGAGCCAGATTTGCAATAACTAATGACATTTTTGAGACTAAATTTTTCCCTATCGTTAAGATCAGCCAAGAAAAGCTCTTTTGTTGGTTTTTTGGGTTCTGGCCAGTGTTGGCTTAGGCGTAGGGAGATAAAGTAGGCAGTTACTCAACCTCTCAGCTGGTGGAAGCAGACAGACAGCTCTCTAAGATCTGCTTGTGTCCTGCCTCTCATTTGCTTGTGGCTTTTCTTGAGTGGTGGTTCAAGGACTGTGAGATGGCCAGGCAGCAGGTCTTTGCCTCTTGCTGCACAGCCAGGCATAGGCTGCTTTCCCCTGTTCTCACACACTGAGGACCCAGAAAGGACCAGACAGCCCTGGTAACTACCCTGGGTGGTTTTTCTCAGAAGCAGCCTCTACCACCCTTACCTTCCCCAGCACATGAGAGCACACCCGCTTCTCCATCTCAGTCCTCCTGCTTCCTCCTCCCTCTTCCTCTCTGCTCCCCACTGCAACTTCACATCTGCCTTTGCAAAGCCCCGAACCGGCTTTGCAAAGCAGCTGCCAGGCTTGCTGGGCTAAGGGCCTCTGCTTCTGGAAATTACACCATCTGGCTGTGCACAGTGTATGGAGTTTATATTTAGATCACCTTGTATCTGGCATCTGGACTTTATTTCTGTGTGCTTGATGAGACCTGGTTGGAGCACTTTCTTTTGTGGATGATATTCTGCGTAATGTATGCATTGTTAGTTCTCAGTAGCCACAGTGAATAATGTTCCATAAAAAGAGTCGATCTTTCTGTAGAGCTGTTGTTTCTATTGGTGAGAGCTGCATGCAAGGTGCCATTTATTATTGGTGTTTTTCCGAAATATCGGACACAGACAGGGCTTGTAAAGAACATTTTGCCCTTGAAATTAGATCAATTATAAATATCTGCAAAGATGGGCTAATGCATGACAGATCCAGCAATACTGAGTAATCTGATATTAAACTATGTTGTGGTATATAGCTGAAGATTTTATGCATATGACTGAGTTGCACAGTAGGTTTCTGTTTGCTTTTCATGTATGTTTTTCTGTAAGGGAATCTTTGTCATAGCTTCGGGACCCAACAAATGACTTTATTAAATGAGTACACAAAGTACCATGCTGCCTGAAGGCCAACAGAGGGTGCTGGAGTGATGCAGCTCTTACTCGGTTTTGTAGGTTTCTGGAGAACAATGTGCGTTTTGACAAACCTCTTATTTGGGAGGTCTTACTGTACAGCTATGAAGTTACTGCATTTTTTTGTATATTTAATGTCATAATTTTGATACTTCTAAAGATTATTATATGTTATGAAGATTATTTCAGAAATGCATGTTTAGCAATAATATTTACAAGAACAATGGGTACCTACTTTGGGCATTTTAAAATTTTCTTTACTGCTAAAAAGATACAAATAAAAATTCTCCTTTTTCAGAAGAAAAAAGTTGAGCACAGTGGAAGTATCAATTATTTCTGTGACTTGTGTATATATATTATTGTATATATATATATTGAGGCTGATGTAGCCAACCATAGATCTATGAAGGTCATGGTTAGATGTAAGTAATACCTGGGTGGAAGTAGCACACTTACAAATGGAATTGTTCAAGGAGGATGAATAAAAAGTTAGCATATGACAAATCATTGTGCAACACTTCACAGCTAGACTAATTATTTCCATACTGTCTGTACTTTATTTCAGGTTCCTCATTTTTATCCTTTTTCAGGGTCTGGTTTTCCTCAGTTTGTAGAGGAGGCTGTGCCTTTTGTATACTGGACTGAAAAGGTGGTGTGTCTGCAAATGGTTGTAATGCTTGGCTTGAGACTGCTTGTTTCGGGTTGTCCCTGTTCTTTGAAGTAATGTCCATGAAAGTCAGTATTTACACTGTATTACACAGACTCCGGTATGGAAAGCACTCCCTCCCTCTCCTCCTGACCATCCTTCTCTCCCTAGAGCAAAGGATAACGACTTCAGGTTATGAGAGACTGAAAAGTGCAATTTGTGACAGGGATGTGCAAAAGTATATGATTACTTCTAACGTGCAGCCTCTCCTTACTGCACAGATGTGGTGTCTGATGCCTAAATCTGCTCTCTTATACTGATGATGATAACCTGAAGTATTCCATGTAACTGGGATTTCCTTTTGTGAGTTTAAAACTTGGTAACACATTTTTGTCCAAAAATCTTGTATGTCTCTGACAGCATCTCACAGACATTAGCAGACTTCTCAACAGAGAGATGAAAATAGGGTGGTTTCAGTAACCTGTCAGATCTACTGTCTGTCATTTCTTATATTACAAAACCAAAACTCATCTAAACAACGGACCCTTATCTTTATACCCATATTTGCAGAAGTTTTGAAGGAGCAGATCTGAGTTGTGTCTGCCCTCTCTCAGTGACTTTGCTCAGATGCCACAGTTTGATACTCTCTTAACGTTCAGGAAACCTGAACTCTTACATAAGCATGATAGAAGAGAATGATCCAGACTTAGAATAGTGCTACTCTAAGTGTGGACAGAAGTACTATTGTGTTTTTATAGACATCAGCTGCAAAGGGCTATCCAGAAGGATAAAGGCACCGAAAAGAGAAATCGAGATGTATACGTCCTTTAATAATGCATGCTGAAGTGGCAAGGGTGGTTCCTGTTGTCAGGGGAAGGGTGGGGAGAGGAGATAGGTTGTAAAACACCCCCTTATGAGATAGGCGACTACTCAGTATCATTTGTTAATATCAGCTCAGTAGATCTTTTAATTACATGCCCTGTCAAACATTTCATGAAGCTGAACAAGTGAAGGTGGAGATGGACTGTCTTATTTGCTGCCATGGGTCTGGAATATTCAGGTGGAGATACACTGTTCAAGAGACTGCTCTGACAGCACTGTGGTTGTCCAGAGAGGCGTGTCTCTGTCCTTGGAGGTATTCAGTGCTTTGGTTGGACAAGGCCCTGAGTAACTGCACTTCATGGTCAAGTTGGCAAACACGGTGTCATACTCATGTCACAGATCTACATAGCATCATCGCTCCTTGAGCTCACAGAGAATATCAAACTCCCCTTCCAGTAACAAGATTCAACTTGGATTTGATAATTCAGCATTATGGGCCTCTGGGCATACTCATCATGGGACGTGCTCTCTCTCTGAAGTGCGGTGTCTGCATCTGCTGCCGGTGATTTTGCAGGTGGTAGTCTCAGCTTCAGAGCCTTTTGGCAGCCAGATGCCTGTATTTGCGCTAAATAGGGATATAATGTTTCCTGTTCTATTGCAGTTATACCTAAATAGATACCAAAGCAGATTCCTACTTTCATCAATGTTTTTTTTCCCATAGGCATCGTTCTGTTTACTTCTGCTTAAGGAATTCCAGCATAACTCAGTTTTTGCTGTTGCTTATAGCTTCTGACCAAAAATCTACCAAAAAAAAGTCTAGTTTATAGTTCATATTGTCATTGTAAAGACAAGTTGTAATTTTAAAAATTTACGACATTTGTATATAAATTTTTCTCGCTTGTTTTATGTCTGTATCCAAGAACATGAACTCCTGGTAAGAAAGCCTGCAATAATTCTTTCAATGGCATCTGTTATGAAATGTTTGGTAGATAAATACAAATTTTAACATAATGTTTTAAGACTTGGATTTCTTTTAAATCTTTTGTTTAATCTGGGAGCAGTAATATATCACATTGTCCAGGTGACTGAGGGTTGACTGTTATTTTTCCTAGGTAGTTGTGATGGCTCACAAAGCAAAACAGTGATCTCCAGGAAGCAAGCAACATAGCATCCAGACTGCTTGCAGTTAACCCATCTCTGCCTGAACTAGAAAACTATTTATGAAAATTACATTGCAGAATTAAAACATTAAGAAATATCACTGGTGGAAACTGTTGCTTCAGGGAAAGGTAAGACTTTGTGTTAATTATCCAGTCATTATGGATTTACATGAGATTTTTCTGGTAAGACTGATAATAAATTCTGTGTATTAATGCATTTCTTTATTGAATAGATTTGCCAAATATATTTTTAGTAAATAGTTAAAAGTCTTTTGCATAGGTGAAGAGTATAAAACATGCAGATTGGTATTTGGAAGCTCATGTATATGTGGTTCTTAATGAAAAAGATTCTGAGCATAAATTTAACTATTTGGGAATGGCAAGTTTTGGGTTCTTATGGCCTGACTTTAAATATGAATTACAATGCTACATTAAGATCGTCACATGTGACATGAGACTGTGCATACTTTACTATGGATATTTGTGGATTCTTTGTCTTAATGTCATTGAAAGCTGGCGAGCTGTTACCAGGAGCTGAAGAAACTTGTAGATTTTAACTAATCTGATGCAGTGCAAGTGTTTAGTTAAAGACTTCCTGGGGCTGAAATTCCTTATAGAAAAGAGTTGGTTATATTTGGTTTTGTAAATGCTGATATGTTGCTGGAAAACAGATGAACAAGCATTTTGCATGTGTACTAATTAAAGGATATAAAATAGCTGCAATTGCTGCCATGCATTTACATATCAAGGAGCCAGGGGAAAAATACACAGCTACACGAGTACATCAGTGTCCTCTTGAACAAAACAAAGCCTTTATATTCCTACTAGAAAGAAGGTTGTATTGGTTTTAAGCTACTGTTAGGCTGTATTTAGTCCTTCCGTCACAAAAATAAGATTTCTTGGAGACAATTAATTTTGCTGTGTAATCGGCTATAAGCCAGATCAGATTATATTGTTAGCAGAATTTCTCCTGGAGTGCTGGCCTCTACAGTGCTCCCAATTCTACTCCAATGGGGAGTGAAACATTTTCTTTTGCTTTTAAAGAGCAGTACTATAAAGACTTTTGACAGGGTCACAGCCTTTTCAGTCCGATAGTTACGTTATTTTCTTTGTTGATTGCTTAAATACAGCTATTTCTGTTTCAGCTTTTCTAGATTTTTGAATGATGGTTGTCAGTACATTGGGACAAGTATTATAAAGCCGTTTATTATTCGGTGCTTATTTTATTTCAGTGTAGTGTGGTTTTTATGCAAGACACTGCAGATCAAACCAAGTAAAAGAATGCATTTATGCTGTAGAGCACAGAGATCTGTGAAGGTGTGATATGTATTCTGGACCTTTATGATGATGATTAAGATGGTGATTTTCATTGCCTAGAGATAAGCTGTTCTGTACACCAGAGATGTGTATTTTACAGCTGACATGAAAAGGGCTCCGTTTGGCTGAGTCTGTAAGTTCACTTTGGCTTGAGGTGGGACTCTAGGACACATCACAGCAGCACGTCCAGTTTTAACGTGGTGCATCGTTGGAACAAGAGGAAATTCCCATGACAGTCACTGAACGGTGTAAGGGAGACGTGTACCCCTTGTAGAGCAGTGCAGCCGTAGAAGTCCGGAGCACATTCTCCAGTGCTCCAGACACGAGACTGAGCACGTCTCGTTGCACCACGTGAGCCAGGAGGGAATGCCTGATGACTCTGGTCTGGAAAAGTACAACTATTGGAATAATAGGCTGTAAGCTGGGAAGTGCAGGAGCTGTTTCCTAGACTACCTTGCAACTGTAATTCCAAGACTTCCAGGTTTATGCAAGCTCAGAAGATACTAGATCTGACCATTTCTGGATTAGTTTATGTGTTTTACTGTGCCTTCAAAGAACTGGTTATACTAATGTTTCTTGTTCATGAAGCAGTTTGAGAAGATACAACCTCTCAGCAGTTAAACTAATGGCTTCTGAGTGGAAATGGTATCTCATGACAGCAGGCTTCCCACTCCAATGAATACAAATTTGGCATATTAGCAGGTGTCTTGTAAGTGTCCTTGAACTCGGAGATGGAACTATGTGAATAAGCAAAAGTATTTGTGGGCTTTTATTTTCTAAAGGGAGATGAAACCAAATGACATAATGAGCTATTGTGAAATCTCTTTTACAGTTTAGAAAAAAATCCCAGGGAGCTGAGGGACTGATTTAGTTCCATTTAACTAGAGCAGTGTTGGTTTTTAATTACACTAGTTGCATGTCAGAAGAATTAGCAGTACTGAAGTCTGATGAATGTGTGACCTATTATCTTCCCATAGATCTTTCAGGTTTTGGAGGATGGCAGTGCTGGCCTCAACAAGAGAATGCTAGAGAGAAGGGAGATCATATCTGTTGCTACTCATAAATACAACTGCCTTATTTTCCCTTATTTATTTTAATACTTCACTGTAAATTTATGCTATTTGTTTTATTTGACCTGATGATATTTTAATAGTGTATTTGTCCAGCTGTAAATTGAACTCAGTTCTGTGCCTTTGGCTTTTAGAAGTAGCAAATGAAAACTCTGTATTTAGACCCAGCAAGGCATGTGACAAGCTATCTGGCAGGATAGCTAATAATCTAGGAATGCACAGCGAATTGTTTAATTATGCACTTTGTTTACTAGGCCAGAGTTTTAAAAGTTTGCAAGACCTCACAGGACATAAAAAATCAACCATTTAATTTTGTTTTAAGTACTTTGACTTAATTTATCAGAGTTTGAGAAACTCCATTATTTCTTCACTCAGTTAATTGGGAAGTGTGTGTTACTTGGGAAGGCCCTGATTTTTACCTAAGTTGTGATAGCAGGCATTGGTTTACTGAGTGTCAAAGAAAAGTGCAGATCCCAGCAGCTGTAAGTTCAGGAAGTTGTTGTCCATTTTAATTTCCTTTCTTGGAAGGCCTGGCTCTGTGGAAGATTCAATTCTAGAACTGCCTAAACTATGTGCATATATACATGGATTATAGTACTTAATGAACTGGAGAATGAGATATTTAAACAGGTCTGACTGATACAGGAAAATAAATGACAGCTAAGTGTCCAAGAATTGAAATGGAACACAAATACAGCAGTAGTTTGAAAAAATAAAGCAAGGAAAAAAAACCCCAGCGAATGAAGAACTAAAAATAGACTTGTTTTGTTATTTTTATGAATTCCTGCTGGTTGCATAGAAATCACTGAACTTAAAAGGTCGTGCTGCCAATGCTCAGTACCTTTCAAGCATTCATTTTAATCTAGTGCAGAGATCCAAATGAAGACTGACACTTGGAATTTGAGGGAGGCAATATAATTTTTTCCTAATTAAATATATCAGTGTTCTACCTTGAAATCTGTTCTGGGAAACAGATCAGCATCATGCACCATTTTGAAGCCGACATTATTGTTACTGACTTGAATCAGGTGATATTTTAGAGCTGATAAGCATTATTTAATATTGCCTAAGAGTGGATTTTTGTTTTCCTTTCATGTTAAGGGATTGTAATAGTTCAGGGAAGGAGTTTGTTGATATTAATTCCGGAAGAATTCTTAAGAATCTCTATAGCTAGAATATGTATGAGTGCTTAAGTAATTTGGTTTTTGCTTTACCTTTTTGGTTTCTTAAAAATGAGGGTGGGTGAGGAGAGGAATAAAAAAAAGAAAATATTTTTCATTAAGAGTGTGCCTAGCATGAAAAATATCAGAAAACAGGCAGCAATCCTTATTGCAACAGCAAATACTCAAAAAAACAACAACAACAACAAAACCCCAACCAAAAAAACCCCACAAGATGAACAACAAAATCACAGACAGTATGCTGTTATTTCCAAAGTAAATATTTTACCAAATAGGTTTTTGATACAAGGAACAAGATGTGCAAGGAACAGGATGTGATACATATCTAGTACAACATTTTAAACACATTTTAAACATCCTGGCTTTTCCCTTGGTTATATTTAGATAAAGCTTAAATGGTTCCACTCAATGTTGTTTTGCTTTGATTAAAACAGACAACATTTTACCCACGTAGGTGGCTTATTTGGGGGCTTTTTTAAGTGTAAGCTATTTTTTCTCGTACATATAGTAGAATAAGAAACAGGCTTTCATCCTCCTTTCCCCCCTATAGAGAGATGAGCTAAAAAGTCCAAGGGTACAGATATACTACTTTTTCTTTCAGTGCTGGTGTGCTATTTTGGAATATGTGCTGACCTACTTTCGTGTTTTCAGAAAGCGAGCTGAAAAATTTTAGCTTAGGCTGCAGACTTGGATTTATTTTTCAGTGTATTTTTGTACATACTTTCACACAGATATGCACACACAACACATTGGCTAATGTGGGGGTTGATGTACAATAGCAAATCAAGATTGCCAATTTTGGTACAATTTCAAGCTACTAGCAGCAGAAATCTGCTGCTAGACACCTTCCTTAAAAGGATTTGACAGGACGATATTTTCAATCTAGCGGTGCCATTATTTAGAGTTACATCATAAGATAGAAAGTTTTCATTCCAAACTTCAAATAAATTTGATACCTAAATAGAATCATCCAAAATTGCAGTGAAAATTGCTGTAGGAATCTCATTATTATATTTCTTAGAGTTTCTTCAGCATTGTCTTAGACACTGGAAGATAAAAGCCCTTTGAATCGTTTACTTTCACTCCATGCGTCTCTTTATGCAGCACTCTGACCATCAAAGAAAGTTCAGACCATTAGTTTGCCATTCCCAATTAAAATAATGATACATAAAGCATTGGAATTATATGAACAAATTAGGAGAAAAGAAGTGATGAGAGACGAAGCCGTGCTCCTGCCCTCTGCTTAGGGCAGAAAAATTTCAGTCTTGGCACCTCTGCGCTCGCTTCTGAGCTCTCCCCAGCAGAGCAGCTCTGCTGGGGAAAGAAAATGCTTTTTAGTGTATTGTACTTCAGTCACAATTACTGTAGTGCAGAAGGTCTTGGTGTGGCGTTCCTCTCATCTAACCTGTGTCAGAGTTCAAAGGGTAAGCACCTGTAAGTCTCAGTAAAAGGCTGCAGTTAAGGAGAAAAGACAATTTCCCCTCTCCTCAGGAGATGAATTCTGCCTTGCAGAGGTATGTCTCTGTCTCTCTGTTAACTACAGATGGAATTTAGACTTTGGCAGCTTAATCTTCGAATGTGTGCAGCTAGGTGAGGGAAATGCAGTCTCTTTTCTTTGCATATACCACAGTATCCTGGTGTTCTGCAGGGAAAAGCAAGACAGTGTAAATGAGGCCTCTAAATATCATGAGTGGTAGGTCTGAATCTTCCTGTGACTGACAGGCATCTTACTTTTCTGGAAAGTATTATGGCCTCCTTAATCTAAGCTGTGGATATGTTGTATTTTTCTAAGGCATTTGAATTGCTACTTCTGTTGTTTAAATTTACATTGTATACCTTAAAGACTATATACAGTACTTTTAAAAAACCTATCTCTCAAATCTTCTTTTATAGTTGATAATTGAGATGAGCTTTAGCTCTATGTGAGAGTTAAGGATCCTACAGTTTCAAGGGCTGTAGGATTTTTTTAAGCATTTGGATGATGTAAAATTTTCACTTGGTAAGTATCCTGTGCAGTTCTGCTATTTTGCAGGGTGTCTAAAATTGGTGAGGTATTAGTTAATAATCAACTTGAATCAGTATTACAGCCTGATAGTCATATGCGAATTGCCTAGTTAAGTGCTCATGGTAGAACAAAACATGTTCTTAATGCTGTTACATGGAAGGTAACTGAGCATAGATGGGTTGCAAATACAAAACTGTTCAGGGCAGTAACTTGAAGGAAAGCCAAGGGACAATTTAAGAAGCTTCTTCAGCTTGGCTGTCAGTGTGATGCTACAGTATTGTGGTACCAAAATATTGTATCCAGTGCCTTAAATATTTCCACTTAACAAAGAGGTGTAAATAAGGGAGAGAGTTCCAAAAAAGCCTGTGGAATTTTTGAGGGTCTGGAGAGGAAAAAGGAAAAGAAAAAACTTTTATATTGTGAGGCTTCAAGAGTTCACCTGTGTAAATTTATGGAACAGAATTTTGCACAATGAGTTGATCATCATCTACAAATTCTTGTATTTTAAAAAGCCATCTCAAAGCAAGGAATTTCTCAGCTTTATAAATAAAAGCACCTGAATGTTGAAGCTGAACTAGCTTCATACAAACTCACTTTTTCTCACAAGAAGGAAATATTAACATTGAAATAGATGAGTTGTAGCATCTTCTACCAAAGGAAGGATAATCCTGTGATGGTGGGACAGGCAGTCCCAAAAGCTTACTTTAGCCTTGCCACTATTCAGTATAGTTAGTGGAGAGGCAAAGGTTATCCCCAGCCCTAAATCAATGGCTCTATCCATGGGCTGTAAAACAGCTATGGGAGAATAGGCTCTCAGGCTGAAATTAGGCTTCGTGATTTAATTCCTATGAGTCCCCAGTACTTTCCAAAAGCTTATCCTTAGCTAGCAGGAAAAATTCTGCAGCCTTCTGTATGCAGGTGATCAGACCCTTATTTACACTGATACCATGGTTTTTGTGTTCCTGTGCTGTATTCTTCCCCATGCAAAATGTATCCTGCTTGTTAGACTAGAGAAACATATCTGGAAATCTCATTTATGCTGAAGTGTGATCTGAACCTCACCCATTTCTCCATGTGCTTCCAATCTGTGTAGGATGCAAGGGAATCTCAGGTTATTTAGGTCCCCTCGGACCCCTTATTATTTTTCACCCTCCCAAAAATTATTAGATTTGCACACCATGCCAAAAGAGCTGTTTCCCTAATACTTGCTGTTTGGAGTCAAGACTTGGAAGGATAGCCCCCAAATAATTCTTGTCACCTAAGAAAGATAGAAATTATATGACTACCAGTGCGAAGTGCCATGGGTAGGTCTGACCCTTGCTCTGGTACTTTTTTGCTCCCATACCTGTAATATGTTCTCAATGCAGAGTCACTTAGTCAGCTACATTTATAGTGCTAACATGACAGTAGTGCTTAACTACAGAAAGGCAAGGGTGGTGATGCCTAACACAAATCGATTGAAGGACTTACTTTACTGATCTATGTCTCCCTGAAAAGAATTAGTTTCTATAGTATTATGACTTTGTATTGGATGTTTTCATAATTGCAGAGGTCTTCAAGAATGTATTTGCGTGTTCTGGAGACTGGTAACAACTTCCCAGAGATAAGCCAGATCGTGGTGTTCTATGCTATCACAGGCATTAGTTCTTCAAATTCCTCTTGAAACTAATTATTGTTTATCCAGACTATATGTTTGAGTATCTTTGAATCTGGATTAATTTCAGGATTGTCATCCTGAGTCTAAAAGCCCTTAATTAATTAGCCAACAGTCCAGCTGAAAAATTTATTGCTCCTCGATATTTGGCTGCTCATCTTTATTTCAGGGTTATATAGCCTGGAGCTGAACTTGGAAAAAGCATGAAGGTGATGGTGTTCCATGCACCTCCCTGGACTATGGAATGAATTACTGGCAAAGTTCAGTGGGAGTCTCGCTAAATTTTGGGAGTGTTTCAGGGTTTATCTCTCTTGGCAAGCGTTTTTTCTTTCTAAATAAGCTCTTAATTAACTTTGGGTGAAATCAATTCCCTGTTTCTGAAGCCCTGTATAAAGATAACAGTAGAAGACATTAAGGAGTGAAAGGTGTTTCCTTTTCTTGACAGCGCTGATACTTGTGTGGATTAAATGTTCACAGTCAGTGGGCAAACCATTTTCTCAAAATACACTCTTGTACAGTGAGTGTCTGACTCGAACTAGGTTATTGCGCGATTTCATTTTACACTAATGCTATGTTTTCCTCAGTTGTTTTCGTTCGTGTTACTACTCAGACTAGGTTGTCTTGTCTTAGTTTAAAATTTACCAGTTGCACAGCTGACATTCAGAAAAGTAACTCTCCTTTTTTGTTCCGTTGTTGCAAGAATGATCTTTGTTTCTGATTTCCATTGTGTACAGTGGTATGTGTGTAGGTATCTGTGTGTATTTGGTGTTTATCTGGAAAGCCTTAGGCCACTGCACAACCCCTAAGGGAGCATCTGTTAAGCACATGATCTCTCTTACAGTTTTGACTCTCTTAGGGGGCTGGCAGAGGGGACACAACTACCCTCTTCTGTTAATACTGCTTTGAATGCATTGACTGTTAGTCTTGGAAATTAATTGTCAAATTAGTCTAAATTGTAGTTGTCTCAGGCCTGTACAGTCAGAAATAATCCCGTCCAGTTCTTAAAATGTTTTTCTAATTTGTTCTTGTTCTGCTTTTGTTAATTGTAACTGTGTCCACTGAGAGTCTTAATCTTAATGGAGAAATTGAATAATCAGTATACATATGTAAAGTTTTATTTGCCATGTTAAATATCTATATATTTATGTATAAAATGCACAGGCAATACTGCCTTAAATCTATCATTGTCATACAGGCTATATAATTTGTGTCATATTTATAGCAGCGTAATAGAACATGACATTTTTCCAGTCCCTATCTAGAACAATGTTTCAGGCATGATTTGGAAGCCATCTTGTCATGCAGCTGATTCTAGAAGTCAGTCAAAAATAATCAGTAAAATTGAGAGTTTTAATGCCATTGTTTAAAAAGGTGATGCTCTTAGATGTTAGGTTCTCAAACATCTCTAGTAAAAAAGGTGGATGAAAGAGTACCTTAAAATATCTCTGACTTCAAGTAAGTCTGTACAGTGTCTCTTATTCTTCTTTCCATGTTTTGTGGATTTTTTCTCTCTTTTTCAGTCTTTAGGCGTTTGGAATTTTTCACTTACCATAATGCTTGCTTTAGGGGTCAGGCCCTGCTTGTGCTTGCTGTTGCTCCGTGGCAGCGCTGTGTGTCAGTTACTTGCCGTTGGCCACTGCTTCCTGTGGTTTGGAGACCCTGAGTTTCCTCATACCCTTTACGTTTCCTGGTTCTGTTCACGTGTGTACTGGTTGTCATTTTTTATCTCTGAGTAAGGCGGATATGAGGGGGAAAATTGACATGTACTATTCAGGTAGCTGTTCCTCTCCTTGCTTTTTCTCTTGCTTTCCATGACACTGTAAGGGAAGCTCCAGTCTGCTTCTAAATCCACATTTATGAACTTGCGTAGAGAAACTTTGCCTCTGCCATTCTCATTTGACCCAGGCAATGCTTTGCTCACTGCAGATGGGAGAAGGAAAAGGGGAGAAGAGATGCATGGAGAGAGGGGGAGTAAGCTGGTGCACAAAAAATGCTTATCTTATAACTGACATATCCTACTGTATTGCAGTGTTAGGTGCAATAAGAGGTCCGTATTGATAATGTTCAAATGCAAAATAAGTATTTATAATAAAAGTACTGAAGTTTAATATTGTACAATTAAACATGGACAGATGTTCGGCTGTGGGATTTTTGTTCTGTAACTGGGGGTTTTAAAGATCTTTTACCCATCCTGCTTTATGATGCTGTAGCAATGTCACAGAAATTCTTGTATACTGCTGACTCCTATAACAAAAGGTGAAACTCATGTTGGGGTTGTGCATCAGTCAGATATTTAGAGTTGTTTAAGATGTGGTCTGGTGTTTCTAGAGCTCTGGCCTTTGGTGGAGTGCCTTCTTTTTCATATTGATTGCTCTTGCACTTGGGATGATGATCCTCTCTAAGAAGTACTTTCAAGTTCCAAACATGGCGATTTTTTTTTCTCTATATCTGTAACACTTTTTTTTACAGAAGTTGAAATGCTGTTATAATTTCACACATATGTGCTAACAAAATCTATTTTATGTAGAATACTGAACACTCAGAAGTGGTTTTAAATAGAAAATTGTCTCTGAAATCCGTAACCTTCATATCCGTAGTTTGCTCACAGTATTCACTTTCACCATAGAAAGGAAGAGGAAAACCATCTACCGTGTTTATTCAGGACTAATACTACCTCTTACTGAGTAAAATTCCTGCAGAGCCTCAGATCTTTCTCTTGCCACTGTACCCAGAGCATTGGCCTAATGTCCCAGATTGCAGTGGAATAATATCAAGCATGATTCTGTGATTGCAAGCATTACGGTTGTGCAGATTCTGGCAAGTTCCACCCTCAGCCTTTGACCTTTGGCAGGTGTCCAGCCGCTGCCACTCGGGCAAAGCCACATGTGCCGACAGCTCTGAGGCCATCTGCGAGGAGCCCTGTCAGCTAGCTGGGTGCCCGTGCTGAGCCTCTGCACTCCACCCTGCCAGAAAATGCCTGTTTCCTGCGTTTGCACTGCTTTTCTGTTGGAGCATGTTCGGCTTTCGAGTCTTCATGAAGATGAGGCTGCACCAGCTATCGTGGAACGGGAACATGAGCGTGAAGTGAAATCATTACAAATGGACATTAGCATATGAATTGTTCTGCCTATGAAATGCTGTGATATAAATCAGCGCTCTGTTTTAATAGGGGAAGTGCACATTGTAGATCAAACAGTAAAGGACTATTAGTATCTTAGAGTCACATTACAGCTTTAACTATGTATTTTGTTTGTTGCTAGCAAGCAAGAATATGACTTCAAATTAAAGGTGCTTATCTTCTTTCAGCTGAAGGACAATGCATTTGAAATACTCAGCCAAATCTCTTATCAATATTCATCTATTACAACCAACATTCCAGCATAGAAAGCAACTCCATAAAAGCTCTGCTCTTTTTTTCATGTTTTATCTGTTAGTATTTGATAATTTGAAGAATCATCTGGACTGAAAGCCTACTTCTCTTTCCTGTGACTGTAATTCAATGTTATCTATGACGAATTAAAACTGTAAATATAGTGCATGATACATCTAATACTCTTATTTAGCTTCTCCAAGGTCAGGTGTAGCCTGGCAACTAAGTCCTATTTGCACAACTCTATGAGCCAGTGTTTGCTACAGGGTAGAAATTAACGTGAACCTAAAGTGATCTCTTTACTATCTTTAAGACTGTGACCATGACTGATTATTTGCTGACCTTTTCCTCTTATACTCTCTTCTGAAAAATGGTGCTTGACTGAAGAGCAATTTTTTGGATGCTAAGGCTGTACCTAGTCCAGACACTGCTTATAACAGCATTAAACTGGAAAAAATAGGTTAATTCAAGCAGAGAACATGTCAGATGTTCACATCCTATGGATTAAGACAACTAGGATATTCCAGAAAATCAAACAAATAATTTTTTGAGCAACAGTTAGAGGATTTGAACAGCTGTATATTTCCCTCATTCCTCATTTTTTGATACCCTGTTTTCTCTTCCTTTGTTTAGCTTTTCTATTGAAATGCAAAGCAAAAGAAGTTGGAGACTTCATGGCATACATAACTTTGCAGGTCTATGACTGTTCTGCTATGTACAGGGAGTGAGACCTGGGTAATAAGTGCTTGCTGGGAATAAAAGAACAAGCTTGGTTTGCTAAATTGGTGTGTTTAACAGTCTCCTGGGCAAGCAGGTACCCAGGAACATTCAACTTGATTGGTAACAACTTCTTTTCTTTAAATGCCTGACGCCTGTAAAATGCGCTCAATTAAGTAGCTGAGCATTGCCTTTATAACCTTATTTTTACAAATATTTTAAGGAGTAATGCTTAAAATTCTCTAGGAGTAACCTGGCACAGTCACTAAAAGAAACAATTCATATATCCCTGTCCTGAATTCTTACTCTTGTCTTTTTGTCCTTTGTGGCAGCATGACTACAAATGAATAAATAAATAAACAAACAAAAGGTAACCTAGGTTTGTGCCATGGTTTGCAGTGCAGCATCACAAAATGGGTGCTAATGCAATGAGGGGGAAGCTCCATGGTCCACAGGCAAGAAGGATGAGGTTTGGTTGATTAAACTGAGCTGGTTTAAAATGTTAGTAAAGCTCAAACTTTCCTTTCCTGCGTTTGCAGTTCCTCCAGCATACATGGCTTAGAGGCCTTGTCCTCCGTTGAGGTACCATTCTGTTCTGGTGCGTGCAGCGTGGTGGGAAGGGTCATGAATCCATGTACACTGATATGGGAGTTACTTTACCAAACCAGACAGGAACTTGTCGCAGAATTGGTTTTCCTTTTCCTTAATAGAGATCTTCTGAGCCAGCCTGCACGAGGTGACACACTGAGAACACTTTACAAAAACCTTCTCTTGCTTCTGCTGTTGATAAGCACAAATATTTGCTCAGCTGAAAATGAGAATGGCAGCTCTAATGCAGCCATAATAACAACTGGCTTACTGCACATAAAATGTAACAGGATTTGCTGCTGTATTATTTTAAAAAGGCTAGTGCGAATTTCCCCATAAGAATTTTTTTATTATTTTTTGGACCAGGCTAATTTTGTAACCTCAGATCTGTATTTCTGCAGTACAGAGTACCATCCAAACAGAAATCAAGCATCAGTTACATTCAGCACTTACTTACTGAACTTCAGTCAAAATAATTAGTATTAGAAACTGTAGATTCTACAACTGGATAATTTGCTGGAGGCAAGGGGTAAGGTGTTTTGGTTTAGCCTTGGACTGTAATGGATAAACCAAATGGTTATTATACTGACCTTTTAAAATCACAAGAAAGTACTGAACTACACTAAACCTACCAGAGAAACCTGAAGCCTTATAAACCTTTACCAGCCTGAAAATGTAGCCAAATTACGATTCCTGGTATTTGTTTCTCATAATGTTAGCACTTTCATGATCCGGTTCTGAATGTAACACAGTGATTACTTTCTTGTAGTAATCTCTTCTGAAGGATCTTGTGTAAACCTTTGACAGGATAAATAATAGAGTTAAACTCTTAAAATAACACTTAGGCATCTCATTCTCAACAACTTTCAGACACCGTCAGAATTCTGAGTTTCTGTTTTACCACTGCGTATTCCTTTGCTTTACCTGATCAGGATTTTCAGTTTTCAGAAAAAGTATTTGCCTGTCTTGATTTTCAGTTCTGAATGAATTTTCAAGAATGTGTTCTAGAGCAGATCCTATAAAAGGCAATTTGAAAGCCCCTCAAGATTAAACTGTTCTTAGATTCCTGTGTACTCTGGCTGGATCAGGAGTTTGTGCCTGTGACAGATTTTTCCCCATCTCATAGAGTATGACCACTATACACATTTGAGTGTCCCAGCAGCAATTTCTCCTGTTGGAAATGTTGCACTTGGCATGAATATTCATTGGGCTAGAGAAGGTAAGATTGTATGGTGCAGCAATTGTATCACTCAGTGAGAATATGGGACACTCACTTTCAAGTCACTCTTCTAATGAATATTTAATTATTTATATGTGTTGGAGTTTTTTAAGCAGGAAAAGTTCAGAGCTGTTTTCAGAATATCCTGTAGCCTGGCACTTAGATCATTTGCTGAAGATGTTGAAATTTTATTTAAATTTTATTCCATCAAATTTCAGTTTATAGCTCCTCAAAAGTTAATTCCTGCATTTTTTATTTCTCGGTCATCACACCTGGTTCAAGTATATTTATTTGCTCAGATTTAAGCTGTTTCTGTTGTTTTGAAAAGCGTTTGATGAATTTACTTTGGTTTAGTTGGGTTATGAGGAATGGGCTGAATATTTTTATGCTGGTTCAGCCAAAGCTGAAAAAACAAATGGAGTTGGAAGAGAAGGGGAAGCAAGGAAAACTTCTTGGACCTATTTTTTGTGTGTTTTTTAATTAACTGGAAAAAACAGGATGAGATTCACAGATGCTAGAGGTTTGAAGGACATGAATTAAGTATTTTGGTCTCTAGTGATGAAGACCAGCATGTAGAGAAATTTTTAAAATGTAACTGAGCAATTTAGACACACAATTCCCTTTGGTTATAACCTAATTCTCACCACCTAACCTCTTTTGGAATCCAGTGGAATTTTCAAAAGCTTATTACCACATGTAAAAACAGCTCCTGATCCCTAGAATACTCAGCAAGATCAGAAATAGTCCATTTGCTATCTACATTTCATGTTCATTTGGTTTAAATGATCAGTTTGTTCGGAATGCATGGTATGATTTCTGAGTTCAGTGTATTTAAGATTGGATCCCTCCATTTATAATTTCAACTTTCAGCCCAATGTAATATAATTCCCAGAGGAACAAGACAGAATCTAGCAGACTATTTGCATCCTTCTGCATTTCTAACACAATAAAATACTTTAAAAGCTACACACTTTTTATTTTTTTATATATGTATGTGTATATATATATAATTTCTCCCCTTCCAAAAGCATGTAGATGAACCATTTACTTTTTTCAGCCACGATAAAGGTTGTAGTGAATTTCACACAAAAACTGTATTTGGAACAGCCAACCTTGTGATCATTACACCAATTTACAGTGTACCCTATCTTTAGGAAAGTAATTAAAGCATTCGTGGTTTAAGTGTTTTTCAAAAATTAAAGAAATCAAGTTCTATCTTCAGGTGTTTCAATTACTTTTCCTTAGGTATCCTTATTTGAAACATTATTTACTCTCTCTTAGAATTACCACTCTGCTTATTTACTTTGCCATGTTAAGTGCTGTTTTTTAACAGCAAAATGCATGTAGTCAGAAGATTTGTTAGTTTTAATTTACTAATTCATTTTGCCTCATTTATGATAGAATTCAATAAGAAAATTAGCAGGTTCATAGAAAATGTTTTGATTTGTCTTCTTTCTGAACATTTGAGAAAGCAAGATCTCATGCTTGGGGGGCTCAAAAGTTTCATTGGGATATCTGGAACAAAACTTGAAAAGTACCTGAAGTTATAGTTAAATGGAGAATTTACAGACCATCTTTGTCATACATGTATTTAAATGTCTTATTTTTACTAGTCAGCAGTTACATAGAGAGAGAAGTTAGTCACACTGTCACATCTTGGATTTCTTCAGTAGGAAATAACAGTATTGCTCCTTGAGAAAAGAAACCCCAAACTGATAGTTGTGGCCATAAAACCGTTTGTGATTTGGACTGTTTATCAATCTTCAAAATGTAAGGACTAAAAACCCAAACATACTGTTTGGGTTGTGCCTTTCCCCAGACAGATCTCCAGGCTGGCATCTGGAGGTTGGTTGTTCATTTGATTGTTGCTTTGTCATTGTTTGTTTGTTTCGTGTATGTTATTTTTGTTTGTTTGTGGGTTGAGTTTTTGGGTTTTGGTTTGTTTGTTTTTCTCACAAACTATTTTCTTTTCGTAAGGTTAAGCAGCACCTGTTTAACTTGACAAGTTAATGAACTGTTAATGAACTGATCTGAGAAATGCTGTGGGTATAATATAAACCATACTAGCCCTAGACAGTACATCATATTAAATTGTGTTTTCCACTTTGCAGAAATTGTGCTGCTGAGCTCAGGTTTGCTGAACTTCCTAATTACCTCAAAACTTTCCAACAAATTATTTCAGCCTGCCTCCTCCCTGTGCTGTTTCACTGATGCAAGGAGGGGCGATGCAGTAACTCTACACCTGTCCCAGCACACGCCTATCAACCTGCTCAACTTCCCCAGCCAGTGAGTTGAGCATGAGAACATCCGAGATTGCTCGGTCTGTAACCACTAGTCCCGATGTTTCTGGGTGTTCGGGCTGGCTTTGTGCTGGGGTGGCTTTAACACTTGGTGCTCCATGATGGCACTCGATGACAGCAGCTTGTACTCCAGGACTAAGAGTAAACTTAATCCCCATCAGACTCGTTATAAATCAACGAGACGGAGAAGCCTGCCGCCAGACATCCTGCTAGAAAATGATTTTAAAGGAAAGTTTCAAAAAAATATTAGGAATATAGACCCTATACACCCAAGGCGCACTAAGAAAAGACCTTCTATATTTTCAGGTAGGAAATGCTATTTCAATAGTATGTTACTGCAGTATCTTTTAACGTTTTTGGTAATTGAAGGATTCAGCAGTTGATTACAGTCAGAACTTACTCTGTTTTAAAACCTAAGACAGTTTTCATGGATAGATTTAATCAAGTGCCATTTATGTTAAATTATGTCAGCCATTAGGGTCAAAATGATGGAACCAAAAAGAGAGTCTTCATGTTTTTGATTTCATGCTGCTTGCTTGAGGAGATTTTTTTAATACTTAGCATTTAAAGAAAGCCAGTTGTTTCTCCAGAGCTTTAAACTGCATTTTGCTTAACCTCACTTACAAGTAATGCAGCTGCAGTATAAGAATCTCTCTTTCTGCTCTAGTGCTGTATCTCATTGCTTTTCTGGAGGTGAGTGGTTTGGGGAGTTCTTCAGTCTAGCAGAATTTTTTGTGTGTGTAGCCAGAAATTAACATCCCTAAATAATCAAATGCATGCTTTAAATTCCTGGTTTGAACTGGAGCCTGTAATGTCAGGAGTTAATAATTTAGTTTAACTCTCTAGTTGTTAAGAAGTAAGAACAAGGTGCGAGTGGATTTCAGTCAAGCTAATGGCAAGTCTGGAATATTTTGTTGTGTTGTGCTTTTAAATTCTTTTAAATGAGCCTAAAAATAGGCAACAGATTACTATGAGGACAAAGGATTTGTTGGAAAACAATCAGGTCATCTTTACAAGGAGGACTTAAAAGGTTCTGGGGGGAAAAATCAATAACATCTCATCCCTGCTGAAACTGAAAATGTGTTTCTGTGAGGCGATCAGAGGAAATGAAATCTTTTATAGAAACAAAACTTCTTTAAATTAAAGTATCTCTCTTTCCAGATGAAAATCAGGATTTTCACATTTCTGGAGGAATTATATAATCATACAGATCTTTGAAGAGTTGTGCAGTGTATAAAATTATTTAAATATTAATTTTATATTCCTTAATGGGAGCTAAGCTTACATGGGTACCTTTTCAAGAGCTGAAACACTGAGCTGAAACCTGCCAGTGCTGGCAGGGCAGCATTGTTTGTGTGGGATTTGGATCCTCTGTTGCACTTTTGTTAAGGTAGTTGAAATATTTCAACACCTCAGGAAATAAAGCTTTTTTCCTCCTTCCTATTCTACTTCTCTAGCTTAAAAAAATGCAAAAAAGCCCTCGTAGATCTCAAGTCAGGTGACTCAGACATGCCTGAGGCTCCTGGGCTTCCCAGTGCCTGAACTGGCTCTTCCTGAGGTGATGTGGTCTGTTGGTGACTCTGAAATCACATTATTTTGGACAGGGTAGACCCTCTGTATCTTACCTGACTTTGTAACTTATCTGTATCTCAGTTGCCGCTTTTTATGTTTTACTTACCTTTTCTGCTCCTTAATTACTCTGTGTTTGTGGGTTTTTTTCTCTTGTAACTTTTCAGTTTTTTTCCTGTACGTCGACATTTTTATTAGGAAAAAACATCTTAAATACTAGCCTTGTGTTTGGTCTTCAAAAGCCATACTCTGTTGTGCTTACCCAAATTTCACCTTTATTCTGTGATTTTTTAAAATTTTTTTTTAAAAATGCTGTTCTTTATCTCTGCTCTTTTTTCACCCTCCCAAATTACCACATTAGCAGTAGTACTCCATTCTTTGTGCTATGTCAGACATGAGCACTTTAATGCTGTTTGTGTGTCTGGAACACTGCCATTATGCTTGTGAAATCCACTGCAGATGTGTTACTGTACACTCAAGGGCACTTAACTCAAAGGTAATGCAAATTGATTCCTATAAGCAATTGATGGAGCATGATGGAAAGATGGGTGTAGCCTTTCATTTGATAGGTCAGCACTATACATGGGAGAAGCTTTACTTGATTTGCTTTTGAAAACAGGTTAACAAAGTACGCTTGAAATCCTCTAGACCATTGTCTTTCACACAGTAAATGTAGGTTAGAGTGGAAAAAGAGCTGGATCATAGAATCAGGGAATGGTCTGGGTTGGAAGAGGCTTCTAAAATCCATGTAGTACAGTCACCCTACTGTGAGCAAGGACATGTTCCACTATTACCAGGTTGCTCAAGGCCCTATCCAACCTGACCTTGAGCCCTTGCAGTGGAGGGATAGGTGGATATTAAATATAAATAAATAGATAGACAGACTTGCTCTGCAGTCATTTGGATGAAGGAAGAATTTGAAGAATGTGGTAATTCCTACTTCCTTGTTTCAGCCTAGTCACCTATTAATATAAGTATTTTAAATCTGTATCATTTTAACTCTTCCACATTCTTCTAATCCCTGTATCTCTGCTAAGTCTTTTATAACACCATTAGACTGTCTTGAGTTTAGGACATTGCAATTTAGTCTGAAGTCATGGACTTGCTGTTTTCTTTTTTTTAATCTATCTGACAGAGCTGTACTGATACAATAGTGAATAGTGACACACCAAGGCATGGAGCTGCAAGGAAATACTCAGTCCATCCGTTTGGATTCTTGTTGCAGTCTTGGTGCAAACTCAGGGAGGGGTCTTGCATGCAAATTTTTTCTTAACTGGGATAGCTAGAAGCTCACTCTTTAAAAATGAAGGCTGAAACCTGAGAAAAGTGAGTTGTCTGTCTGTCCTGCCATCATGGAGTTAGTCATTCATGTATGCCTAGGCAGGACTATACAACCAGTGGTATCATTGGGTTATTGTGTTCATCCCGGTATGGCAAGGGGAAGACAGAAACTGTGTCCTGAGAAACCATGGCATTGTCCAGTCGATACACTGCACAGAGATACCTTTTTCTTCTTTTACAAAGCACTTAATTTCTTCTTGTTCTTTAAATTTGAAATGTTTAGAGCTGCTGTATACTTCAGGACTTGGTTAGTATCAACTGGTGATATATGAATTTTAATTTTTACTGTTACGTGGTTATGCTTTTTTTTAAAAAAAGGACACGGGTGCAAGGGAGCATAATCAATATTATAGAGCCATTTATTGCCAACGGAAAGGTTCATCACCTTAATTAGTGGAGTTTGAACAGATCTGCTGATATGCTCTCAGTTCAGCATACTCTCATAGCCGTGACTGAACCTCTCTCTGGCAGGACCATACAAAAATAAACGGTGTCTTGTCCTAACCTGGAGATAAACCTCTCACTTGTTAAAGAGAGAAGAAAGAATTATATAAAGACAGAGTGGGCAATGAAGGGACCTTAGGAGACAATGTCTTGACAGAGCTACCTAGGAAAAGTAAATTGAACTAACTGAAGCAGCATAAAATGAAGATGGATTAGCTAAACATCATTAAACCTGTATGCTGACTTATGTTCAAAAGCACAATAGCCTGAAGAAAATTAGTCTGTATTTTTTTGTTTTAATCTAGGGAAGTGAAGGGTGAGTTTTTACTCCTATTTCTTTTTGAAAGAAGGTTGCTGATGTTGTTTTTCTCTTTATGCATGGAAAAGACATGAGATTTTGGCTGGGAATGTTAATTTTCTGTAGAAAATAGAATAAGACATAAATCGCAAAGGTCAAAATGCTAAAAAAATACAATGGTCCAGTTCTACTTGGAGGCCATTTGTATTGTGAGCTAGGGATGTTTGTTTAACTAAGTACTATTGAAAATCCACTTCTAGTACTCTTATTGGTATCTTGTAGGCTTTTTTCCCTTCTCCTTCATCACTTGCATATGTAAATAGTCTGTATTATTGTTGAACGATGCTTGTTCACTTATGTGTCAGTTCTGAAGAAAGGAAGGTGAGAAAATACTTGGGGTTTTCTGCCTCTCCCAGGACCAGGCACGCCTCCATTTCATGGCCTGTGCCTCAGGTGTAGTCTTCCCAGCCCAAAGAAGCTCTGTGTACTCTGTGGGAGAGCACATGATCTCTACTTTGGTAAAAGCAGTGTGGTTTTGCTGTGGGTTGATGTCGTGAAGGTCACTGGTTAACAGTACTTTACAGAGCTACTCAAAGTAAGAATGTAGGTTGTTAGTCTGTGATTTTACGACCAAATAGCTAGCATTTTGTAACAAATTCACTGCCTTTTTTTTTTTTTTTTTTTCCCAGTGAAAATATTGTCGCAGTTAGAAGTCTTGAGGTACTCTCTCAAAGCATTTCTGGAGTTCAGACCAGCATACAGTCTAGCAAAGTCACTTTCTAAAATAAGTAAGTTGATTTGACACCATATTTGCATGTAAGTTATAATAATGAAAAATAGTGAAATAAAGTGTTCTATATATAAGAAAAATTCTCAGAAGCTGTTTAACAGTGACATGAATAAATTATTTAATTTCTCATGAGTCATGCAGCTAAGACAGCCGGTATGTATGGCTTACTTTTTACTTTTGACTGGCCGTGTTAATTGGGAAAGACTTGCCAAAATCTAATTACTTTTAATAAGGATGCTCAAAGTCATGGGTACAGTATGTGTCTTGATTCAAATGAGTAATAATGACCTGTGTTCAGTATTCTAATTTGGTGAGGATTTGAATATCTTACCTCCTCTCTGAATAAATTGTACTGCATGGCAATAATGTATGCTTGTGATCTGCATATGATAATTGCTGTTCACTTATGGTACCCCTGTTGACATTTGAGAGATTGGCCTGTGTTGGTGCTGCGTTTTACAACTACCATCCAGTAGAAGGGAAGGCAAGTCTGACTTGTCACGAAGTTTTGCTCTTCTCTTCTCTGCCTGACTTGAAAACATTGGCTTGGTTTCCCACTAATACTGTTACCAAGACATTCTGCTGACTGAAAATGCAGGAAGAGGGATGGGTAGCATTTTTTTAATTTACTGTTCATACTGTAAGCTGGCATTAGTTCTGTGTTACTGTTTTTTGTTGAGCTTTATGTTGAGATATGCCATTGGTGCATTGCTGATTGTGTGTCCACCCATTGATTTGGGTGAGTGGCCACTGCTTTATTAACAGAAATTATATTATTGATAATATCCTGCTTTGATCTGGCCTTCTCCATTTTCATGGTCTCATACATATTTATATATATTTATTATTTAATATACTCATCAGCATTTTAGTTCTTGCATATTTCTGTTAAAGGGACATTTTCTTCAGGAAGGATGGGTTGATGATTCAGAGAAAAGCTCTGGATTCCTCGTGAAGTTGGATGTAATGGATGCATGTTGTCAGACTCATTTTCTTGTTGGGTTCACTGGCATTTTACAGAGTGGGGAGAACGATTTCCAAATGTTCTTGTAAGCAAATGATGAAAATGCTGCCTCATCTTTATATTTGGGACTTACATGAGGTTCTCTATGTCCATTGGAGAGTAACTTGAACATGGAAATGAGAGAAAAGGTAGGGAGGAAGGTGAGGTTAAGATAAGGAAGGCTTCTTCTGCTAGTATGGCTTGAATTTTTGTATTTTGATTCATTGTTTGTTTGTTTTAAAAACTGTTTAATTGTCTCCTAGATTTAAATTGCCACCATAAGTTTTTATAGATGTTAAGACTCCTCTTGAAAGCAAAGAGTCCAGTGTTCAAGTGAGTGAACGTCGTACCTCAGATCCTAAATGTCTAAGGATTTGTAGACTCCATTTGTGCTGAAAGACCTTGTGAAGCAATTACAGCACTTGCATCCTGATTTCAGCACAGATTTCTCTGTGTGCTGCCTTAGAACTAGCATGTGAAAAAAGAATCTGGTTTAGTAACATGGTTTGCCAGTTTCACCCTTTGGCTCTCTGCTGTGTCCTTTCTAGGGGATAATGATTAAAATGTAGAGGAAAATCTTAAAACTTGTGCCGAACCTCACCTTCTGGGAAATATAACAGTTTTGGGGTTTTCGTATGTTTACATGGTTTTCAAGAAGAAGCATTGAACTGATATTCAACACTGTATCTCCAAAAAAGTATATCAATATAAAACATGTCATATTTTAAAATAGAAGTTAGAGACCTAAGAAATGTTAGCAAAATAGAAAACAGGCTAAAATATTTAAGAACAAGTCAGTCACTCTTTATATCAAATGGTAGCATTAACTACATTTCATGTGCAGTAATTCCATGAGTGTTTGTTGACATTATTTCTAAGTAAATCTTTCTTCGGCCGTCAAGAGGCAATAGGACTTTTTATTCTCTTTTTCTAATTTAAGATGCACTGTGAACGGTGCAATCACAGTAAAAATATGCCCTTCTTTGACCCACAGAGATACATTTTTGTGCTAATGGGTTGGAGAGATTGACAATAATTTTTTTCATAGAGTTGTGAAATACATATTTTAATACATGGAAGACGGACATTATTTTTAAAGTCCTACAGTAGTGCATCTGCAGTAATGAAAAGCTTATCAACCAAGTAAAGTGTTTTAAAAGAATTAGACTTAAAAGTTGTGTAATTTTCTTTGATTTACCTTTCTAGCTGATATTCTGTTCCCCTCCTGAAGAGTAATCTTCATATAAGCAAGTGTTGATAATGACACTTAAATATGTTCTCTTGGTAGTCTGATAGGTCTGTGGACTACATACAAATCACTCAAAATACATTTCTTCTGTAGTGCTTGTTTAATTTTAGATACTTCTGTACACTTGTAGGGGGCATTTGGCAGGTAACTAACTTTCAGCTATTTATACTTTACACATTTACACATTTAATTAGAGCATACTGTATCCAAGTTAAATCACCTGACAATCTTGAAGTCTCTGAAATAAAAAATTGCATTGTTTTCTTTTCATTTTCTTGCTGTCTTACTGTATCTGAAGTTGAACTGCAACAACAGGAGGTTTAGGATTTTCTGAAAATACTTGCTGAATATCAGTAAATATTTTTTAAAAATCAGTATTTTATTAATCTAGGTTCTAGACTGTTGTGCCTGAAGATTGGTGTAGAAAGTAGAATTCATCTTAATTGCAAAAGACTGCCTAATTAAAAATCATAGAACACAGCTAAAGTGAGTTGGAAGGGGTTTTTTTACTGCTTCTCATGATAAAAGATGCCCTTGTGGATGAAATCCTTATGGTACTTCTGGTAAACCAGCTGTAAACAGATAGATGCTGAGTTCATATACTTAAGTTTTTGTCAAGAACGTAGCTGTCATATTAATTTTCTTTATTGTTATTAATTAAGAGTGGTTATTTTGGAATGTGGTTTTTTAATGAATTTTGGGGGTTGGATCTCAAATTAGGAACCTGACATGATATCTTGGTTTGGACAGGTGTTTGCCAAGACAGGCAGGAGCCTCCTTGGAATGTAAAAAAATGTGGACCACCTTCCCTCCGAATTGTTAAAATTTTGAAATTAAGGGGCTCTCAGGCAAAGATATGATAATAGGAATAACAGTTCTTTACTAATATATATAAAATGAGGCAAAAACAACAACTTTGGTATTAACAACAAAACAAAACCACAAAAACCCAGTAACGGGCCGTCTCGGCCGCAGGCACCTTCCCCTTTGGCGCCATGCTGGTCACAGCTGGCAGGGGCGCTCCGGCGGCAAGCTGGGACGGCAGAGACGAGCAGAAGTCCGCGCCGCAAAAGAAGCAGGACCAAGCTGGTCCCCGACGACACCCGGAAAACTCCTTTCCCAACAGCCTCGGCCTCCCATCCCTCTTCCTCAGTCGAGAACGAGAGAGTGCCCAAGCCCCAGGAGAGAGGGTTGTTCCCCCGCCCTGCCGTCTCCGGTCTCCCGTCTCCGGTATTTTCCCCCCGCCTGGGCACTCCCAGGTAAGGAGAGAGGGGCCACCGGCCTTCTCCCCTGAGCGGATAACCCCCTTTGTCTGGGAAGTGTCCAATCATTATGGCCCATTAGCCACACCTATGGGGAAAATTCCTCAAGAAAGAGGAAAAAAAACCCAACAAAACAAAAGAAGAACTCAAACCCCTACATATGAGTAGCTCAAGACATTCTTTATTATATTTGGCGGTTTTTGGGAAATTGAAATTGCAGAGTTTTTCACAATATGATATCAATTTAAATTCCTTTTTAGTGGACATACTAATGTGTAGCTGCTATGCAAAGCTAAAATGCAGTAATTATATTTAGATGCAATTTCAAAGACTCAACAAATGTCTGTTCATGCTTTTTAGCCATATTGTAAGTTGTACTTAAAATTTATTAAAATAAGCAATCTTTTCCATCTCTTACTGCAAGATACTTCTGTTTCAAGGAAAAAAAATGTCTGTTGTTATGCAATATATATTGTGTGTGACACAATCCCATGGCTCCTCTTACGAGGACCTGTTGTGTAGTGGGCTTTTTTTTATTTAGTTGGTTTAAAACTGCCTGAGGGTATTGATGTGACTTTCTGTGGAGTTTTGCTCTGTGTCTTTGGAGTTACTGTTTCATGTTGGCTGTAATGGCAAGATGCTTTAGTTGCAGAACGTGTTAAAGATTGAGTATCTGTATGGCATCTGTGTGCTCAATTTGTTGTGAATTATCTGCTATCAGGGTAAACCTTTTCTGGGGTAATTTAGGCTGCAAATAATATAAGGCTGGCACAACAATTTTTAAGCCTAATCTTAAGTCTGTGTTTTGGTAAGGAGAAGGACATCTTTCTAACTGTAATCTCATTTGACCTCTGTTTCCTACTTTGTTTAGGATCTTTGAAGTAGTCAGTCTCTTGCTGGCTTGTCCTCTCCTGTTCTTCTTATGCAAGTGAGAGAAATCTCTCGCTAGCAAAGTCGCTCCATTTTTTCTGCATTGTGCCTGGATAACCCTCCTAACAATTCTCAGACTCAGTTCAGAAGGTGGCAAGAGCTGAGGGATCGAGAGAGAACTGGATGTTGCCACCAGCATTTAGACAGTGTTTTGCTCTACACTTGTAGGCTGCTTCATGGCACCTGGCCTCGTGGCAAGAGAACAGCCCCAGGTGTTAATGTAGGCATGGCATTCATGGTCCTACATAGTTGAATCACCAGTCTGTCCAGCAAGACATAACTTTAATTACCATAGAGGTCACTAAAACTCAGCACCGGTTTGTTCAGTGAGTCACAATAAAGTACTTCTGATAAGACTTGTTTAGATTTATCATGGACAGTTACTGACTCCTCTGTAGAGAATTATTCAAGTAATAAATTTCCACTAGTAGCTGAGGCTCTGTTCCGAAGTGAAAAGTCTAATCTGCAGCAGAGGTTTTATTATTACAGAAGGATTCCAGGGTGAAAGAAGGAGCACAAGAAAAGCAGAATACCAGCGACTAAACTAAGCTCACAAGATGGAATTTCAGGGTCTGAAATGTAATTTTCTGCCCAGCGAATTGAGGATAAACAAAACACATGTGTACAAGTCCAATTTTAAATCTGTTCTGGAACTAGAAAATCAGCAGTTCTCTCTTTAGAAGCTAGTAATAATGTAATTTAAGTTTAGATCTGTCATACTAAATGTTGTTGGACTCTTAAGTAAGAGTAGTGTCACAGTTTGTCCTGTATCTGGTTTCAGGGTTAAGAATGCTTCTGCATAATCTATTGTTATATTCTTAGTTTTCCCACTTGAAAGCCCGTCCTAAATAAGGTCTCAGTGACTGTGTAAACTTCACTCATCAGCAAGGACAATGATGGTGATGGAGTTGGAAAAGGCCCAGGTAGTCAATGCTGCCTTAGCCTCAGTCCTTATCTTCAGGAGACCTTCAGGAATCCCGGGGCCCAGAGACCGGTGGGAAGGCCTGAGCTAAGGCCTTACCCTTGGTACAGGGATAACAGGTTACGGAACATTTGAAACAAGCTGGACATCCATGGGACCTGGGAGGATGCAACCACAGGTGCTGAGGAAGCTGGCTGGCATCATGGTCCGACCAGTCCTGATAGTCTTTGAAAGCTCATGGCTACTGGAGGAGGTTCCTGAGGACTGGAAGAGACCAAATGTGACTCCTTTCTCCAGAAAGGACAAGAAAGAGGATCTGGGAGCTGCTGGCTGGTAATCCTTACTATAATCCCTGGGAAAGTGATGGGGCAAATAATCCTATAATCCATTTCCAGCATAAGAAAAGTAGATGACGAGCAGCAGTCAGCACGTTTGTATGAAGGGGAAATCATGCTGTATGAACTCCATAGCCTTCTAAAACAATAGATAGCCAGCATGGTGGATGATGGAAGATCAAAGGATATTGTTTGTTTTAACTTTAGAAGGGCTTTTGACAGTATCTCGAACATCACCATAGACGCAATGATGAAATACAAACTTGATGAATGAAGAGAGAGGTGAGTTGAAGGCTGAGCTGCCAGGCTGACTGGGTGGTGATTGGCAGCATGAAGGCTCTCGGGAGGTCAGTCACTAACAGGGTAGCCCAGGGGCTGGTACTCGAGCCAGTGCTGTTTAACAGGAATCTCATGAAGCTCAATGAAAGGAAAAGTCAAGTTAATACAATTTTAACACAGTTTTGTTCAGTATTTCCCTACTACTTCTACAAGTACTTTGGTTCACTCTCTGTTACTGAAAATCTTACCAATTCTCTTACTCTACTTTCCAAGATTATTATAATTGTTTAGGCATTTTCTGATTATTCTGTTCATTGACAACCTTTCTCACTAAATATTTCTAGAAAATAGAATCTAATTTTTTTCTCTTTTTGTGAAAGATAAATGGTAAAACTGTCAAGCAATCGTGCAGGCCTACTTCATTGTGTGTTGCTTATAAGCAAGGCACATTGTTGCAGGAGTTGCAGACACCTTTCTTTTCTAAGCTCCCTTGCTTTCCTTCACTCCTGATACTTGCAGAAGGAGTAGCGGAAGGAACTTCCATGAGCATTAGCATTGCTCCTTTCTCACGGTAGAGGTCTAGAAGGAACAGATGGAGTAACTTTAACAGATTTATCATCCTATAAAGACTGATTATCACTGTCTATTCTGGCTTTTTGAATCTTCAAGTTCATTTTCTGACCATGCTTCTTGCAATTAGAGCTAAAATGTATCTGTTCCTGCAACATAATAAGGGCTCAGCCAGAAAAGTGGCTTGGAAGAATGTTCTTACTATAAAAAGCAGTGCCTCTTATAGGTGTTTGTAAATGCATATGAGCAGTTGGGAAAGCTATTTAACCACGTAATACATATGAAAAGCATGTCTCTGATTTTTTTTAAACAGGTTGGGTGTTTTTTGGTTTTTTTCAGTTTAGGAGCATCATTTTCCTTTGCTTCTTTCCCCCACCTGAATACCCATCAGCCTCCATTGCATTGACCCCTGTGGGGATACTCATAACCTCATTCACAATTGACGGTAATGAAGGTAACAGTGTAGCCCCAAGACACACCTGCTACTCAAATCAAATCCTGCTCTTAACTAGTGCCAGCACAAGGAGACATGATGGAAATTACAGGGAAAAGGGAGAGGACAGCAGAATTTCACAGCTTTTTCAACAGTAGCACAATCTCAGGTTAGCTTAATCAAACAAGAAAACACTCTGGGTGAAATCTGTCATTTTATCAGATGGAGGAGAAGTATCCTTCTGTTCGTGGAGAAGTTTCCATTTTATAAAGGGTTCTGCCTGTGCCGATGCTACGTTTTTAGTTCACTGAATTAGTCAGTAGCTAGTGATGACCTCCCTTGATCTGTGGAAGAGTTCAGGCAAGGTTCGTGCGTTGGAGCCCAGTGTAGGGGAGGATACGGTGTCACTGAGCACCAGTACCTGACTGAGCATGAGCTCAGGTTCCACACCCAGCACCGCCGGCAGCTACACTGAAAGATTTCAGAGCAGGTGAATCCCAGGTGTTATTTTTTTATGATCACCATTCCCTTTTGAATTAGGTTGCTATAAAAGTTAACTGGATTTTTCCCAGATCTAAGCACCGTATTCAATAAAAGTATTCTGTCTCTGTGGATTGTTTTCAGTTGTATATCCCATATTTTAGATCTCACTTCACAGCTGAGAAGCCAAACCAGAGATGAAAAAGAAAGAACTATTTTCCTTCTCTGATCTAGCAAAAAAAAAAAAAAAGGGAGAGAACAAGATCTGCTAATTTTAATACGTTTTTAAAAAATTAGTTTAGATTTTCAGAGCCTTTCATGATCCAGTGGACAAAGAAGTCTATGGGAGTTTGATACTTAACCAGATTAGACACTTAATAATACAAATACACAATATACAAAGCCACTGTTAGCTATTTCAGAAGCCTTTGAAAATCTGGGCTGTGGTGACTCAAAATCATTAGTCATTTTAAGTGTAGTTAAACCAGCTATAATTACTACTGCCTTTTCTACAAAACCGTTCGATTTAAAATGTGACATCTTTTTGTGCTTGCTTCCTTGTGTACTAAGCCTAAAGTACCTTCTTTTTTCTTTTAGTTAATAAAAAGAAGATTGTATATTTTGTTTTGCACATTTTTTCGCTAAATTGCAGTTTCCATTCAAATGTAGCATTCAAGAAACCTTGGGTAACATAACCCTCTTAAACAGGAAGAAGGTCATTTACCTTTTTTCAACATAAGCAGGCAGCTTTATTAGACCTCACGTCTCTGGGAGACCCAAGACATTTTTTAGTTTAGCAGGAAGGGATGGACTCTAAATGGTAGAAAAGACCCAGTTACAAAAACTGCACGTATATTTAACTTGGCCTCTGTGAGGACACTTGTGCTTCTGTAGAACAGCAGCAAGTTGGAGGATGCTGGAGCTCTTCTAGTGCCTGTGCCCAGATTGAAGTGCTGCTGTTGCAAAACCTTCACCATGGCAAGGGAGAGCCCTCGAACAAGTGCTCATCAGTTAAAAAGTGCTATGTTCAGGGGGGAAAAAAGCAGGAAAGAAAGATTCTAGCTCTGAAATTGAGATCTCTCCTGGCAAAGATTACTCCAAAAGGTGAAACAGTACATATGTACAGATAATGTTCTAATTTAAAATTAAAAAAAAGTCTTGCTTCCCAGTAATTAAAAAAAAATTATAGAAAAAATATTACAAGTCAGAACAAGTGTTCTTATGTAAGATCAGTGAGATTTTTTAAAATCCAAATTGTTGTCTCCTATCTAGCCAGCATCTAAACACACTGTTGTGCAAGTTAAGGATGTTACATAGTAAATTCCAGATGCTATGTCTCACCAGTGCTTGCCTAGGAGGGTTATATGCAAAGTGAATTCAAAATTACATAAAATAAGACATATTCCCTTCAACAACTGATTAGGATTGAGATGGTTTACTGACATCAATTCTTGAAAGAATAGAGAAAATAATTTTGAATTAACAACAGGAGAGCACTAAGGCAAAAGCTGTAACTGAAAGGTGTGCATGTAATGAGAAACGTGAGGGAAAAGCAATTTCTGTGAGAAACAGAAATTTTACTGTAAAATCATATGGCCTGATTTTTCCTGACAGTACCTCACAGCACTGCAGACATTTATGTAAAGTTGCTGTGAAGTAGCCGGTGGCTTGAGTCATGAAGATTTTTGCTGACAGCTATTTATGTTTACTTTGGATATTCAGAAATAATTTCAAAGGAATGAAGGGCATGGTGACAGCCTAGCTCTTAAAGGTATCAAGTGAGCTAAGAAGTGTATGTGCATGTCCTGTTTATAACCTAGAGTCAGGGAAAGAAAAAATTTTTTTTTGTCTACCACCTGGCATGACTTCTTGGGTGATCCTGATTTTTGAAGTATTAGTTCTTTCCACCTTGAAACAAAAAAGTTTTTTAAATTGTTGATGTTATCTATCTTAGTCATTAGGTCCCTGGTCTAACTGGAGGTACCATTGATCCGAGGTCCCTGAACCTGAACTTTATATTAGCATCTCTGTGTAAAATGAGAAAAAAGCTCTTATACTGTAATAAGCCAGGCTCCAGCTATTCCAAGCACTTCACTCAGAGCGGTGGGTCCTGCTCTGAAGGATGTACAGCCTTGTTTGTGGCAGTACATGTCTGAGAAGTGCATGTCAAGGAAGGAAGATTGATGGCAGTGATACATACAATTCAATACTTATACATCATCATTTCAAAAACTGGTAGGTAACCTATGGTCAGCTAAATCTGATGGTGCTCAGTTTCCCTGTTCCAGCCATGTAATCCTTATGCAGCTATTGGAAGAGGTAGCATTTTTTGGAATCATTCGGAGTGAGTACTGTATGCATAACGCCCACCTGAGGAGACTGGAGGTGTTTGCATTACAGGGGCACGTGTGCCAGCTCAGACCCGACGCCCGGCTGGTCTGACCCTCTCTCTGATAGCGGACAGAGCCTGATACCTGATAGGAAGGTGTAAGAGGCAGCAAATGGAGTACAATCTGATCCCGTGTCCATCTCATCTTGATCTACAGTAGATGGAAGCTGGTTGAAATCCTTCCAGCATCTTTGCTCATTTTATGAGAGAAGTAAAAAATTGACTTGTCTTCTAAGGTTGATGTTTCTAGTGGAGCAGAGGGGCATAAGCAGAAGGATACCTTTCTGCAGAATAACGTAAACATTGAGGTGTGGCTATCCAAATAGGTCAGCCAGAAAGGAAGAAGTGTTAATAATTAAAGACAGAATGAGAGAATGGAAAGGAAAGTTTAAAAAAAGAACAAGTAAGCAAGTAGCCTGTCACTAGACCATCTTATTTAAAGTCAGGGAAAACTTTAAGAACTGCTCTGGCAGAATTAAGAGGAAGAAAATGTATCTGTAAATGTACTTGAGATTCAAGAAAACATTTGTGTTAAAAATCACTCTCAGGAAGTGCATACATTGAGATAAGATCTGTCTGAAGGAAGGATTAGTATTAGAGAACAAATTGGAGTTACTGCACTGAAAAGTCCACCTCCGAACTAGATATCCAATGAAAATATTATACACGTGCAACATGTTACAGGGAGGTGTCTTGTGGAAAATTAGCATTTTGAACATGTTATTCTGCAAGGGAGACAAAACTACAGTGTATTATTTAGTTTGTGTTTGGGTCAGGAGTGCCTTGGTTTTGGCATCAGCTCACCACTCCGAGTGGGTACACCCTGCTCCTTGTCTGTCTTACTGTGCTTTCCGTCACTTCTCAGGCACCTCTCTAAAAAAGTGGGAGCTTTTCCTTTCCCAAGACACGTTCCCAGCTACCTGCCTCCCACATGCCCAGAGAGGAAAGGGAAAGGGGAGTTTTCCTCAGTTCCATGGCCCTGGCAGAACAGGGGGAAAGCTGTGCTTGGAATCTCAGGGTGTGTCTGAGCACAAGAAAGAGGAGAAACAAAGCCAAGAACTCTTATGATCTCAGCTCCAGTAATGTGCAGTAATTGTGAGCCATCCCTAGAGACCCTGTAGGAATAAACAGGTTGCTTTGAACAATGTCATGTAATGGAAGGTGTCCCTGCCTATGGCAGGGATTTGGAATAGTCAACCTTCAAAGGTCCCATCCAACCCAAACCATTCCATGACTCCGTGAATATCTAGCAATAGGCATGCTCCAGCCCTTCCTCTTCCTGGCTTCCACCTCTCTGCCCTCACAGAGTTTCCAGGAGAGTAGAAAACATACAACTGCGTGACAGAAGGGAAGTGGAAAAGGGAATTTACGACTTATTATGGCCCTAAGTTTTGCAGTATTTGGGGGTTCAGTATATGCATTGTGTAACAGTGAAATATATGTAATAACATGAGGAAAAGAGGGACAGTCACAAAGTCTGGATTCCTTCTGTCCAAGACCTGGTACCAATCTCTTAGGAGTAAATTAGCAAATACAAATTATACTTTGAGTGGATGGGTGGGGTTCAGTTACTCCATCTCGTCTCTGAAACACACCCAGAATCAGAGTCACCTTCAGTGGTGGTTTGGAAATTTCCTGCTATGAGGAAGTTCTGACACCGCATGTGAGGATGTTTGGAGAGTATGATATATAACCTTGTCTCTAAAATAAAGGTAAGGGTTTGTTACAAAACTGAGAAGGGAAGAAGTTTATAGGATTCCAGTAATGGAAAAGAGCTTGCTTAGCAATGGTTCCTGGAAACTTCAGGTGAAGAGCAGGAAGAAAATACTGCTGAAGTTATTCTTCATGCCTGCTGATGCCTGTGGGCTGTGCTTGTGGGACGCAGGCTGCATTTTGGCATGCACAGCAATATTTCTTGCATCAGTGTTGCCTTGAGTCCGTGCCCCAGTAGCAGTGGTGCAGACTTCCTAATGGCTTTCAGGATGGTATATTTTTAGCATGTGTATGGTAAGTCTGGGCAAACAAAATTTGTTCCTGGCTAGCTGATGCTTCCAGACACTATTCAGCTAGGGAGGAACTCAGAGGTAGATGACAGAGTCCTAAGAGGACATGTCAGTTTGACAGCTCCAAAGAAAAGTCAAGGGAAGGATAATAGTACTTTGAATTTTGAAGGCATAATTCCAATATTAACCAATTAATCCTCTGCAAAATGCCTAGTTATCATTTGTTATTTATAGACAAGGCACAAACTCCTTACAACCTATTTAATTACCCTAATGAATTCACTAAACAAGCTGAGGATGAGAACTGGGTAATGTGTGAATCTATAATGTATCTATGAAAATGTTGTTTTATTCTATTAGATACCATTCAATAGGTTTCTGTTTAATTATTTTATATAACTGTACCCAAGTTGCCTGATCCCCCTACTTCGGAAATACAAACATGGTCTTTATTTCAATGCTGCTGTCTTCCATTTTGACACAGTTTATGATGTAAACATGCACTCCCTATGCATCATTTACCGTTCTGGCTTGTGCCTGTTTTGCTTCCCATCACTAGGTGGCAATAGCTGAACAGTCACGTACAAACAGGCGGCAAAACAAAATGGTGCAGCAAAACTAGTGAGACATAAACTAACAACGATTTCTATTGCTTTGTTTAGAGATTATCATATTGAATGAGATTTCTTTCATGAAATCTTATTTTGTGGAGTGCTTTCTGTCACTCTGTACTTTTAATTTGGATCATAGCAAGATGGTTTTTTTACCTTGTTAAAACATGGGGCATCACAGTACATAAAATTTGGTTGATTTAGATACTACAATTTTGATCTTTGATTCAGCAGAGGACATTAGTAAAGCTGTGGATCTAATGTATGTGTTATGTCATCTCTGCCAGTCTCTGTGAATAGCTCCCATATCTTAGGGTAACTATAATCATGCTAGACACCTATATTTAGGCACTGGAAAACCATTGAACTATGACGGGTATCCATCTGAAAGCCAGCGCAGTCTTTCAAGAGCAGGGCAGAAAGGGGTTCCCAGAGAAGGGAATGTGAAATCATGAATGCAATGCAGCCTATCCCAGGACATGACAATATCTTTTTTGTTTTCCTCTGTTAGGTGTATTCTGCACTGGAATCAAATAAATCTGGGAATCACTATAGGGTTGCTTTATTTTGCCCAGGAGGACCAGACTGTATCAAAATCACAAAAACCCTAATCAGCAGCCCTTGCTTATTCCTGAGGTGAAAAATTCCAGACAGCCAAACTTTTATACAAACTGTACCAGTGTGAATCCAATCTAATTCTGTGAAAATCAGAGACACTGGTATAATTCAACACACGGTATTATTTGGCTAAAAGGACATAGTATAATGTATATAGTATAAATAAAGAGGAAAAGCTATATGAAGCCATAGAAAATAATAATAATAATTTAAAAAATAATAACAGTAATAATAGTAATAATAATAATAGTAAAGCATGTTAAAACCTTCAGTAGTTCATCAGAGCTACTTTTGGCTTTGGGATCTGTGTCCACATCACTGCTCGGAAGACAAAATTTGAATCTATAGTTTGCTATATATTTGCTTTATTCTTGTTGTCATCCCTTAGAGGCTTTCGGCTACTCTTCGCATTTAGCCTCAGATTCTGAAGAGTTAAGATTGCAAAATCCACATAGGCCCTTTCATACCAAGCTAAAATGAGCCCTAGAAGATTGTGCAAGACTGTGCTATATTCAAATCTCCATGTGCTTTTTTAAGGATTCCTGCAAGCGTTGCTGAAAACAGGACTAAACTTCCTGAATGACTGTAATAAACAGTAGTCACTAAAACTGTAAACAAAATTGGTACCTATGCTACTAAATATTAAGAATCTAAAAATCCAGTTTACAAAAGTAGTTACCCTAAGTATCATGTGTATACAATGAGGAGAAACAGGCTGCTTTGAAGAAATAATTGTGCTCTTTACTGGAACTCTTTGGAACTATTGTGTCATGCTGAAGGCACTCACCTCCCAGTGTAGGCATCTGAGCTGGATGCCTCAAGATAGATATTGTGAATACCTCCAGCAGTATGTGGTTTTGTTATTCTTGTTCCTTTACTGAGTGAAAACTTTGAAAATCTATTTTTCAGATGTTTTGCAGTGACAATAGCTGTTCATGCAGCAGTCTGCTCACAAGAACACTTCTAACCCTACTGATGAACAGTGTCTCCCAGCTTCTTTTTCCCAAAGTTGTGGCATGGAAACTCCACAGCTCCAGACTTTGTTCAGACAGGGAAGGGTATTAACCAGGTAACCAAGGTTCCTGGATATGTGTTACCTCTGATCTCAGAAAACAATGAGAAAACAGAAGGTGCTCAGTGTGTCACAAATGTGCAGTGTGAGTTACACACAAATGTTTATAGTTTAAACAACACTTATGGTAATGAGCAGATACTGCATCATGGCAGACACATGAAAAGCCTTACATTTTGAATTTATGGTTTCACATGGGGAAAAAAAAAAGCAACTGTTATTGTCAATTACCATATAGTAATATCACAAAAAAGGAGCCCACTGTACTTGTAAATATGTACGTCTGTAATACCCCTCATCAGACAATTTGCTTTGACTGACAGATTTTGTATGCTCGTGCCTGTCTCTCTTTCACAGCCTGGAATATGCAATTAAATTCTAAATATCACTAAGTCAACAAGAATGAAAGTGGAAGCTACATAACTTCAAATCTTCTTAGTCTTGTGAACCTCCCAAAAATAAGTTCAGAACACTGAATTAGAGTGCTGATGTTTCTGCCATTTCAGTATGTTATTCCTGTTTTTAGGACTGTTTTCAAAATGTGACTAAAATCATTATATATGGAAGATGTCTTACTTGCAAATTTCAACTGGCAAATATTTAAATTTAATTTAGCATTTAAATTTTTAAAAAATATTTTATGACTAATGATAGAAATTAGTAAGATTTTAATTGATTATACTTTTAATTTTAAAGAAGCTGTTAGAACAAAAGTTAAATTCTGAGGCATTTATGTTATGGATGATATTTTTGAAAGCAGAACCGATAATGGAGGAGTATCAAACCTGAAGTAAATCTTAACAACTACCATTCTATATGAACTCATTCATATGATGCCAAAAATATAGATTCTTAGAGTGGTGGCATTTTTCCTTAATATGCTTTGTCTTAATATATCCGTTAAGCTTTTCAGTATATACTGTCCATGGAAGCACACAATAGGTAGACATGTTCTTCAGAAAGAATACTAGATGGTGAGAGCAATGAAATTCTGCATTGATGTTGTGATGCAATGCTTAAAAAATACCTACTGCACATGAAATTGAATTACTTTGGCTCCATATCACTTTGGAGAAAGTCAGTAAAAAAGGTGCTTGGGACCTGCCACTCCTAGACAGACAGCTGAATGTAGCTGTAGCCTTTTTAGTGTTACTCCACAGGGAAGTGTAAGTAGGCATTTGGTGATATTTTAACATCTCAGATGCAAACTGTACCCATGGCAGTCAAATCCTACCTATGGTAGGTATCCTTGGATGTGATAGCCCATTTATTTCTTCACCAAATGATCACAAAGTCAAAAAAAGATTGTTAGACTAGTTAGACTTGATAATTGGTGAAGACCGAGTGGCAGGAACGTTACTGGATCCTGTTCATACAAGCAGATTCAGAATAAGCAAGGATAGATCTGCAGATTTGGAAATACAAACTTGAGAAATAAAAAGCGACTGGATAGTGACAGTTAAGAAAACTGCCTGTGTGGAAGGTCTGAAATTTCTTCTACTTGAAAGCATCAAAACCAACCAACCAACAAAACCCTGAACTTTTCATTCTGCGTGTGGGGGAAGCATGGGATCCTCAGGAGCATCCCATGGAGCCAACAGGTCACCCTTGTCACCTGGTCTCCTGACAGCAGCAGTACAAAAGATGAGCTGAGTAAGACTATGTGAAGGAATAAAAAGCAAATGGTTAAACATTCTTGTTCCTTTACAACTTCGAAACGAGAACATTGATTTTAAAGAGTCCAGTATCCAGTGAGTTTGAGAGATGGAGTAAGAATAAGATTTGACTGCTAACTACGTGAATGCTTTTGCCTTTAGTTTTCATTTTGCCTTGTAGAAGAACACAGGTAGGAGGAGTAATACAAACAGAACAAAAAATCAATTGTGAGGTCTAAAAAAACCTCAAAGATCTTCAAATTCACATTACAAAAACCAGTTAACTTCCCATTCATTCACTCATCTCCAAGGAAGAGCAGGCATATGAAGTTGCAGCTTGGGTAATAAAATTTTTGTTGAGCACATCAAAAAAGAGATTCTGCCCTGTAAATATAAACCACAGATTTTATGGGGAGAAAGTGATCTGCATCAACAGAGAGGCTGCTTGACACTCGAGACTGAAATAAAATTTGGTGGGAGATTATATTTAAAGGTGTGGATTTAATTTAAAATTGGTTAAAATCTAATACAGATTGAGGAAATACAACTACTTGCAAATTAACCTCCTGTTTTTATTTTCAACAAGAGAGTTGCAATAAAATTAATATATCAGTCATCTCCAGAAAAGCATTTGATATAGCACCACAGGGGAAATTACTACTTAAATCCTTGAACATAGGAATTAATGCAGTATTTGTGATGGTGAATAAGGACTTCCAAACCTACTTCGCATTGTCTCTGATGAAAAATCAGTTAGTGGGATGGTGGGAAGCCATCAGTCCTAGATCTTGGAACTTCCCTTAACTGGTGTTAAATTTAACTTTCATTGTAAAAAGCTGGATTGTGCTGGCTAAAACAGGATGGCACAAGGAGGAGGCTTTGTCGGTGGAGTAGTAGGGGAGGAGGTACAAATGGAACAGCAGGGTCTCAATATAAACTGGGGATGCAGAGTGACAGCAATGGGATGATAATTAACAACATAGGGAGGAAGAGCTGATCAGCTCTCATTGACACAGCTGGTGAGATCAGACCTGAGATACTCTGAGCATTTCTGGTTCATGTCCATGAAAGGGTGTAAACAGGTTTTGAGTGGAGTTCACTTAGAAACTGAAAGAAGGTTCACAAAGTGAGTTTCTACAATAGCCTTTCATTAGTGAGGACACAAAACCTTATCTCTAGATGAGGTATGTTTAGAGAAGACATTTAGCATATTTTCGGTGAGAACCACAGGAGCTTGGTCTCAATGACCCTTGTGTTCCTCAGTTTCCAATCCAAACATCAACTGAAACTAAAAGTAATGTGTGAATATAATTGCTGACAAAGTTTTTAGAAGAATCAGCAGCAGACAAGCTCTATTTTGTCTCAGATACTATAATTATGAAATGCTGCAGGAAATTTATTCCACTAAGTGAGAAAAAAAGGTAATGTTATTCCCAGGAAATAATATCTGGAAGGATGATACCAAGAATATGTGAAACAAAAAGTATTTTGGAAACTGATTCTTATTTTTCTTCATTACCATTAAAATATGCATAGTGATGTAGTGCGATTATATGAAATAAAACCTTAGGAATAGGGAAATTGTACCTAGCAATTAAGTATTTTGTAGAAAATACAGAGAGATTAACAAGCACTGAATTCCTTCTGCCTCATTTTTCTTATGTCAATTCAGTTCCTTTTTAGAAACCATTATTCAAGATACAAATGATATCAAACTGAGTTTTCTGTGGCTCTTTCAGAGGTGAATACAAAGCAGTGAGCTCTCTGGCTTATTTGCCGTTACGAATTCAGCTTGCTGTCTCTCATCTTTGTTAAGGGGGGGGGCTGAAAAAGTGTCAAGGAAAAAATGTCAACACGTTTTTCTGTAGCAGTGAAAGAAAAGCAGAAGCAGCCAGCCTGAATGCCGTGGGTTTAGTGCTCTGGAAGTGCTTCTCTTGTGCAACTGGGCTGAGGGAGAGCCTTTTTTCCTTCTCAGCGTCACTGCAATCAGATATATGGGTGCAGCTCTGCTTTACCGCAGCATGATGCAGTTGTGTATAGTTCAGCGTGCTCTTCTTGGAAACAGGCGGAAGGAGAGCAGCTGACCAGAGCAGGCAGAGGATGTTCATTAGAGGGTGCTTTTTTTCCCCCTAAAGCTGAGCAGTACGTGTGAGATTCCTGCAGCTGCAGAAGAGACGTTCGGTGGGGCTTGAAGTTGATACTCGAGAGGAGGTGCATACGCTCGGGCTGACAGCTTCTGATGGGAGAACAGCTTCAGACAGGCGGACTGCACGTTCTTAAAAGCACGGCTCAGACACCCTTCGGGAAGATACTCTAACTGTGCTTGTGGAACAAGTGCTGTGGTGCTGCATATGCCTTAACCGACCAGAAGAAATTTGCCCGGTTGTGGAATGGAATAAATGAAAATACCTACTGAGGGGGCGAGGGAATAAAATACTCTTCAGCTAGAATTAAGTACAAGCCCCGAAGGAAGAGCAAAGGACAAAAATCTCATGGTGTGTTTTTGTTGTTGTTGTTGAGCTTTTTTTATTTTTTTTTTAATGAGCTTACCTACCATGAACGGAAGAAGTGGATCTGCGGAGACTTCATTTCCTCCTCTGACCCTTCGTTTACATCACTGACTGGTGACAGTCACATCTACATACATAGTACCTGCCACTTCAGCTGCTCAGAATTATAGAAGCCTCTTTGTATGCAGCAGACATGGCTAGCCAGCAGGATTCAGGCTTCTTTGAAATCAGTATCAAATATTTACTGAAATCCTGGAGCAATAGTGAGTAGCAGAAGAGTAATCTTTTCATATTATGCATTGCTTGGTAAATAGCTAGGATAACCTAAAGGATAGAATCTTATCTTTCTGTATGTTTGTGTTATATAAACCAAGTAATTTTTGCTTTTGTCAGCTCTAAAAATCAAAATGTCAGAGATTTAAATAGGTTTCATTAACTGCAAAGGCTGTAATGAGATTAGACTAGATTTTGCTTGATTGAATTCTGAAGTTAGGCTGCTTTCTGGGTCTAACAGTACATTGCAGGGAGTGCATTCCAAACAGCATTTCCTGCCTACATGTTTGTTTGATTTGTTCAGACTTTATCTAAATATTTTTTTAAATGCTGTTTAATCACAGGGGTGTGGCATTGCTCAGAAGTTGGTTTTTATTAATTGTGCACCAAGGACAAAAATACAATTATTCTGCTACAGGTCCGAAAGTCATTTTAATTGTGATGGGAAGCAAAACATCAGTTGCTTATAGCTGCACTTCCCACCCTCTATGCTTAATTTCAGAATCTTATGCAATATTTCTGTCCAGAAAGAATATCTGTTTATCTGTTTATCTGATCCAGGCTGGGTTTTGCAGAATGTAAACAAATAGCATTTTAGTCTTCCTTAGTCTTTTCAGTACTGCTCTTCCTGATTTCCATAGCTGTTTAAATCAATTACTCTATAGATGTTTCAGCAATATTATGTAATGAAGATGTCTGAATAAAATTTAGTGCGTGCAAATATATTCAGATTAGGTAAGGCAACAAGATAACACTGGCAGAAATTTGCTTTTTAAGTTAAAGTACATGAACAGTGTAGATTCCTTCTCTCTAGAAGCTTTTATTAACAGTGCTAAATCTCCATATTTAACTGTTTTTAAAAGATAGAACACAATGTCTCTGGAAAAATCCAACTTGGCTACGTGTGCAATAAGGTTCTGATCATCCTACTACGTATAATTTAATAATGTCTGCATAAAAGACTAGTATTTTAAAATTCTGTAGTATAAAAGAATAGCAAAACCTGCTCAATACAAGGAGAGTACCTTATACCTGCAAAGAAATAAACAAAACACTATATTAGATGTGTGACATGCAAGACTTGTCTTCATTAAATGATATCCATAGAAACTGTATTTTTCCAGGTCATTTGTAGCCTCAGTAACACTGTAGTGCTTGTTTGAATCTTTTTCTACCACAAGTGTGAAGCCACCAGGGAATAATAGTATTACCTAAACAGCATTGCTTATCTGCCCTCCTACAAAAATATTTAGAGCATATTCATTCAAATAAGCAATCCCACAAGGACTAGGAGTGAATTTTATGATTCAGTTACCTTCTTGGACTAATATTAATCAAATACTGAGAACATAAGTGTGTATTGTGACAACACATTTTATAACAAGCTAGACACAGCTTATGACAGAAGAAAAACAAGTCAGTTTATGGTGCAGAAATCAAATCAGTTCTGGCATTAATTTTGTAATAGTCTACTGTAACTTGAAGCAAAACCAGCACTTAAGAATATAAAACCAACTACATTATAGAATTAAAGTGTTGGTTTTTTCTCTTTCCTTTATCTTGAAGTATATTGAAAGTATTTCAATATAGGAAAGGTATTGCTAGTCTGAAATTAGAAGTCCTTAAGTTCTAGTTTAGGGAAATGGAAACAGTATGTGAATAATTGATATTTCTGACATTCTTTTAGTGGATAAACACCCCTTCTACTGTATCTGAAGAAACAGTAAGAGGAAATCGAGTAAATGAACCCAGATTGCCTTAAACTCATTGCCCAGTTGGGGTTTTTTTTGCTTTCATGCTGGAAGGGTATGTTCATAAATCTGAACATATCCTTTCTAGCTGAAAAACAAATGATTTGATAAGAAGACAGTAGGGAGTTCAAAAAACCTAGGGCTTCCTTCAGCTCTGCTATGTGATGGGTGGAGCAGAGGAAAACACTTCCCTTGCTTGAGAAACTGCTGGGAAGCCTGCACATGCATGCACAGGAGCATGTTTTTCAGAGAATAGGTGCTGTGTCTGCACACCCAAGACCAGAAGTAAGCCATAAATTATGCTGGGGCATTTACATAGCAGCAAGAGGTCTAATAGACAGTTTTAAAAGAAAAATAACTTTGGTTCCTACAGTGTATATTTTGCTGCAGTGTTAACAGCATAGAGGTGCTGTCCATGTATGTTTCTGCAAACTGGAACTTTAAAACATCATTTTAAACAGGATTTATCCTTCCCAGGCTTTTTAGTCCCACCAAAACCAGGTCTTTCCATTGATTTGTGTTTTGGCTTACACAGAAGACTAGCATTTTCTGGCAGATTGCCATCCATGTCTGTTGCCCATACCATGAAATATACTCAGTTATTCCACTTGGAATGACATTTTTCTCTGATTTTGGTATCTAAGGTGTTTAACAAACTAGGGTTCTTGACATGCCAGGCAGGATTTCAGTTCAGTGTCACACAGCACCCGCTGAGGTGTTCACCTAGCATGCTGCTTGTATTTGCATGTTCATCACCCAGCTAAGGGGGCAGGTAATTTATGGGCAATGGGGTCACTTCATTTTAACTGTTGCAGTGAGGATGATACAGTCTGATACAGTCCCTGGTGTGCTGTCAGAGAGCCTGCACTCTTCTTCCGGGGGATAAAAACGCCAAGTCACGGTCTGGCCTTCGAATCATCCCATCAAACTGAGAGATCTCAAAATACTCCTTTGTGTAGTTCCCAAGACAGACTTTTGCTCTGCACGTGTCCATGAGATACCGTGCACATCGTGCCGTCTGGAAAATATTCCTGCATTGAGTTGGAGGTGGAATCAGAACTGGGGTTCTCTGGTTAGAAAATAAAAATAATCTAAGGGGCTCTTTCTACCCATGTCACCTGTGTTATGTTTTCTTAAATATTCGGCTGGTTTTGTCAAATTTTAGTCAACAACTGCATTAATCATTAGCATTACTTCTTTTTGAAAGTACTGCTAAAATGGCTATGCCTGCACAAGGTGAGTGGTGCTTACTTGACCCACTGAGGTCAATAAACTGACAACAATAAAATAGGGCTTACCAAAAGTAGGACAATTAAGAGTCCTTTCCTCAGATTTTTTATGGAAATACTGCAAAATGCATTTTTGTAAATAAACATTCGTAATTTATTCAAGGCTTAATACATGAATACAAATGTTAAGAATTTGAAACCTGATCTTTCCTTGTATTTTTTACCTTTTTGAATGAATAAGATAGATTTATTCTGAATTTAATTTCCAAATGTCTTTTTCAAATTCATAGTTTAAAAAAAAATCTGAAGAGAAATTTTGAAATCAAGCTACAAGAAGCTAGATTACCATCATTGTAAACAGCAGAAAAGTCTATAATAAATTCTGCCTTTTGCAGTTCCTAGATCTGATCAGCAATTAAGTTTATTGGAGGAAAGGATTCTAAATGGCACAGGTTGATGGCTCACTGGTGCTCTCACAAGTCAGCTCCTGTGTGGGCTTGTAGAAGCTGCATTTCATTGTCTCACAGTTACTAGAGATAGGTTTTAAGGTTTCTTTCTGTGTAATGAAACGAAATTGCACATTTTGCATAGGAAATATTATATTTGGCACTTCTCATAGAACAGAGTTATCTGCAAGGCCTGATTTTAAGGATTGCAATGATTGTTTATCTACCTTTGAATAGCAAGGGGGTTTTCTGCAGATTTGTGTTTAATGCAGACTCAGAATAAAGACTTTTCTAGTATCAGGACTTCAAGTCTCTTTCCCGTAGTCCATACTTCCTTGCCTTCTTCCACAGTACCCAACATCCACATCAAAATCCTCATGTCATCATCCTCTTCACCTTTGTGCTTTACAAAGCCCATTGCTCAGTGCTCCTACCACACAGTGTTCTCTTTCTCTGCGCCCTTGTGCGCCCAGTCCCTGTAGCAGTGGTTGTCAGAAGCTACTTCTTGTTTACCAGTGGTGGTAACATCAGAGACAGCCCAGGCCTGGGACCACACAGACATCCACATCAGCTCACATCCCACAGCACTCCCAGTGGGATCTCTGGCTCCTCCACAGCGTGCTGGTCACGTACCGAGCTGAACACAGGGCTAGCATCAAAACAAGTTCTGTGGTCAGAAGAGCATCAGGCGTCAGAGACTTCTCGGTGGCCAACGTGAAGCCTGAAGGGTTGCTAGCTGCCATGTGGTCAGCCATGTTCCGTTCTTCTCTGGAAGATATGTTTCTACCATGTCAGGAAAAGAAATTAATGAAGAACATTTAGTCCTTCATTAAATGAACATAATACACAAGGCAATAAAACAGCCTGTCTACAGACAATACTCATGAAGTCCTGTGTTGATGAGCAAGAGAAAAAGGAAGGCCACAGACACTTTCTTAGCTGAAAGTCTCTGTTATGTCCAAGTCTGTGAAGCACTAGTTTGATCTTCTAGTAAGATTTTATTGTGCGTAAGGGTGATAACAACTGTTTCGTAGGGTTCCCTTATCTGCAGTCAAACAGACCTGTTTAAGGCTGAATAGCTGAGCACACCATGCTATCAGACTTAGTGATTTGCAGCAAGATACTAATCAAGGAAAGAGGCTCCTTCGTGTTTCTCAGTGCCCACTTAGACAAATACATTCACTGGACAAGGAGAACCTCTCTTTCCTTCCCATCTCTCTTGGTCTGGCATCCATACTCTTGCAGGCCCAAGTAACCTGATCCCAGAAGCTGATGTGCTGCAAACTCACCCTGCAGGGTGAGTTACTACCTGAAGCAGCTGGGGAAGGGACAGGGCCAGTGGCTGCGGTGAGCAGACCGAGAAACTGGGACCCATGTGTCCTGCTGGCTACTGAGATCTCACCTTCACACACCTGCAGAGAGCTGGCCCTTCCACAGCCGCTGCCTTTGGGGAGCCCTGGCCACAAAGGTTTAGCATCTGCTGTTGTGCTACGTGAAGGGGATTGATTGTTCTGTCCATTGAGCCTGAAGGGAGGGTGCTTCATGTGTTCTTCAGCTCTAAGTAGTCTGTGATTGTCAGCAGTAAAGTGTCTTGCTTGATAATGGTGACTGTTGTCTCCCAGGAACTTTCTTTGTATTTGTCTGCAGATGTGATCTGTAGGGAAAGGTAGTAAACCACAGTGCTTAGGCGATTTGTGTTCTGGTGGTACACATTTTAGAACTTGTATTTTGACATGATTCTTCTCAGAAGTAAGGGAAAGTGGAAGTTTTATGACTTTGGAAACATGAGAACACTTTAAAAAAGGATTTTTTGTTTATTTTGATGTTTGCTACTCTGTTGAGGACATTTTAGAAGCATTTATACCATACGGGGAGGGGGGAAAAAAAGGATGACAAAATCATAAACGCTTTATTGCAAAATACAGTAGATTTATAGAATGAGTTTCTGTGTCATTAAAAAGTTTGAATTACTGCAGTAAAAATCTACAAATGCTTCAACTGCAATATAGTACATAAATTTTTGTGGTAAAACTTCAAAATACCAAAATATAAGATGATCTGGAAACTAGGCTTAGATAATTACTGGTAGATATTCCATAAAAGTTCTAATTATTTTATTTGTGGTAAAAACAAAACTATACTGTTATACTATTTGTATTCACTTTGAGTGATTAATTTGTGATATCCTTGATTTTATCAAAATACCAGCAGTTTGCTTTTTTCTAGTGTTGCTAGTTACTGTTCAAAAGGATCAGGGAAAGAGCTAACAATTCTTATATTTCCTCTATTAATATAAAATACTGTTTAATAAGCTGTGGTATCTTTTATTATTATATGTCTATATAAATATAAAAACTATAAATATGAAAAAGGGAGTATATATAGGTATAGAGAAAATGATAATAAACAGGTTACCTTAGGAGTATAAATGTACAAAAGTGTTTCAAATTCAGTAATGGAGAATATAAGCTATTATATTATATTAAATTGCTACTTAATAATCCTTTTGTATTTTCTCCACTTTTGATACACTCATTTCATTAATAGTTTAACTCTTTTCTGTGTATTGACTTAGGGGCAGTAGGAAGCAGGCTCCACACCTACAGAATAACAGTTGCACGTACTTTTCCAACTTTATTTTCTGTATTTGTTCCTGAGTTTCTAAACAATCAGAAACTAAACTGACTCTTGCTATGAGCTGGTAGCCCTAGAGACTGAATTCCTGTGAATGTTGAAACCATGAATGGTTTCATGGCACATGTGGCATTGCAGTAGCTGTGGCTGGGAGGGACAGTCTCATCCCAACTTCTTATTGCTGTCCCCATGCTCCTACCCCTACTCTCCCACCCCAGTTACCCATAGAGTTAATATCCTGCAAGTTAAACTTTCTGAAACGGTGTAGATGCTGGTGTCAGCATGAGAAAGGGAATGAGGGTACATCACTAGGCAGTTTTGGCTGATTCCTGCTATTAGGCTGGTGGAACTGTATGGTAAATCATGTTTACATTAATAGCAATTCAGTACCTATGCCTGCTTCTAAATATTGGTAATAGTTCCTTCTCCAGGAAGGGGACAAGTCTAGCTTTTGCATCCCTCTTTTCAGAGCATCAGCAGTGAAGTCGTTGCCATTGTTTCTGTGATAAATTTGGACTGCAGAATAATTTCACAGAGATAAGTAGCTGAGTTATTTGTGAGTCGGTAATTTTTCAGTCACTACAGTTACCTAAACTAGATTAGAATCAATTGTCCATGGAAAGAAAATCCCTTCTCCTCAAATTTTTTTTTTTTGAATCATCCAATCCTTTGTCTATTGCGTTAGCTAAAAAGAATACTAAACATAATGTTCAAACTTTGCAGTAGCTCTATCAGTGAGACATTTTAAGTTCTTGCATGGTTTATATTTTTAAGAATGTAGATAGAAAGGTGTTCTATAGTATGACAAAGCAGGACAAAACATCTGCTGACTGGCTCATCGTCCTGCTGAGAGCTGGAAACTAGGGGTGCCAGTGGAAGGGGATTATGGCTCATAGTTCACTTAGGTGGCAGTGAACAGGGGTGGAAAGCAAAGGATACAGGGCAAGGGGAATAAGAGAAATGTCAGCAACTGTAGAACAGGATGAAGAGACACCCTTTTATATATTGTATGCATACCTTAAATGTATGTACACAAATATATGCATTCTGGAAAACATTCAGGAAGAAGTCAAGTGCTACATTCAGTCACAAGTTACAATGTCATAGCAGTAGCAAGCTGGGTGTTAACAGTTCACACTGCTGGAATGGTGTGATGGATGGATGGATGGATGGATGGATGGATGGATGGATGGATGGATGGATACAAGCTCTTGAGGGAGGACCTGCAGGGAAATAAGGAGTAGAAGTTGCTGTCTTTGTGAAGGAACTCCATATGGTTGTGGAGCTCTTCTATGGGATGGATGGGTGACAGTGTGCTGGAGATTTTGTGTGCCAGGATCGGAACAGATGACTTGAAGTGTTGCAGGGTGATGGTGGGAATATGTTACAGAGCATTGATCAGGGTGAGGAAGTGTAGAAATTCTTACTTGAACAACCCGAGGAAGTTCAGGAATTGTTGATGTTGGTTCACATGAGAGACTTGAACTTCCTGATGTCTGCTGCAAGTGCAAAATAGTAGGATGCAAGCAGTCAAGATTTCTTGAGAGTATTGGAAGTAACTTCTTGAATTACAATGGACCAAAGGGGTGACGTGCAACTGGGTCTGTTACCCATTAGCATGGAAGACCTGACTGGAGCTCAAAATCCTGAGAAGAGTGGGGAAAGGGTGGCCAAGTACAGACCCTGCACATCAGGAGAGTAGATTTCAGTTTTTGAGATTTCAGAAACTATTAGTGGAGATCTCCTAAGGCATCAGAGGGACAGCTTTAAAAGGCAGAGGAACTTGGGAAAACTGACAGGTCTTTGAGGTCAGCATCTGCCAAGAACAAGAATGGACTCCTCATCCTTAAGGAAACAAGCTGAAATATGAGGAGACTGTCTTGGCTTATCAGTGACCTCTTGACTGAGCTCCACTGTGAAAAAGGCGATATATCTGAGGCAGAAGTGTGATTTGGCTACAAAGAAGGAATTTATAGACATTGCCTAGGCATGCAGGGATGGTGCTTGGAAATTCAAAATGCAACTGGAGGTGGGATTTGCAAGTAATATCAAAGTCAAGAAGGAGAGTTTCTCTTGCTTCCGTAGAGGTAAAAGGCTGAACAAGGGCAATGTGGACCCATCACTGAATGGGGCAGGGAATTTAGTGACAGTGGACTGAAGTACTGAGCGACACTTCTGCCTCTGTCTTAAGCAAGATGACCTCCCTGGCCTCTGTATGCCAGGTTCTGGAGTTCCCCTTGATATGGCACGTCTTAAAGGGGGAAACGTAGAACTTGTTTAAGTTCAGAGTTCAGAAGCCCAGACTCTCTCCTTTGCAGGAACTACTGAGAAGCCTGGCAATTCCTTACATATTTATGATCTTCTATATATTGCCAATTTTAGTCACATTCAAAACTCAGGGATAGCAGAGTTTTTCTTTTCACAGCAGACAGCAGAGCTTGCTAAAACAAGCCACTGAATGAAATACATCTGAGAAACACTGACTTCTTAGTTTGCTCTCAGCCAAGTAGCAGTACTTTCACTGAGTTACTGAATGCCACTTGCTTCCTCATCTGTGTGAAAAAGAGATCACAAATTTGGAGACATCCCTCAAAATATTGATGTTTGTGCATATTATAAGAGGTGCCTTAGAGGTGCATAAGAGATTCATCTTTATCATGTCTCAGAAGAGAGATTTTGGGGCTCTTTTCGGGACACTGGTTTGAAGAGAAATCTGAGTGTTGTTTTGTAAATACTGTGGGATCACTATAGTGACAGTATCACGTTTCTCTAGAGGAATACATTGCTGATAAAGAGCTTAATTAGGTGACTGGAGCCTTAGCAGAGAAGTTTCACACATTAAAAAAAAGGGGAGAGGCCTTTGGGGAGGCATGTTATACAATCTTTATCCTGGATACTTTCTATTCTTTCAGAAATTTGCGGTCATCACATGTAGTGCTAATGCATGCAAGTTGAGAGACTGCTATGGTTTTTCACTAGTCAGTGAGGGGGTGAGAAATCTCAGTTTGTGTATGGCCAAAATGTGAAGATGTTAGATGGATTAGTATCAGACAAGGACTGATCAACAGAATGCGTCAGATCTTGATTTTATTTAGTTGCAGATGGTTTTAGTTTTATTTTGAAAAGCTTGGCTTTGAAAGACTAATTTATATTCCCTTGAATTCTTAAGTAGTACATGGCTCAGCACAGAAGTCTGACAAAGGTAGTTTTGAAGGAATTCTGCTATAATTGGGTGATGATTATGCTAACATTTTTTCCTAATCTCAAGCTATCTCCTCTCTCTGTAACTTTGAAGAATCTCAACTTGTATGTGAAGTAAATTAAACTTTGAAGGATGTCCATTTACGAATTTATTTGTCTTGATACTGTTTTCCTTGAACAGGTTTTGTTGCACACAATCTACAGAATTATCTTTAGTACTACATTTCTGATTATTATTTGCGAATGCCTTTAAATGTATGGATTAATTTGGTTTTTTAGTCAGAAGGTTACCTGGATAGAGTTCTTTCCAAAGTTGTTCCTTGAGACATTTGCAGAGTAGGTTTCTGCATATACCCACAGCAATGCATTGTTGTATGTTTTCATGAGGTTTATTCTTTGCGCATTACTGAGATATCAAGTGCTCAAAGTAGTCATTCCCTTGTAACTGGAATTCTTTTAGATAGCTTTCCTGTGGAAGCAAAACTTAGGCAGTCTGCCTGCCTTCCTTTTTTTGGACATGTTAACCAAATTCAGAACAATTCAGAGAAGGGTAGAATTCCTAAAGATACTTAAGTTTCTATGAATTTGCAAATTGAGGCTGTTTGATAGTGAACAGGGAATCTCAGCTGTTGAAAAATGGCTGCATGAGTCTCCTGTCTTCTTAGACACAGGGAAATCCTTGCTGTGACAGCCTTCATAAATACCCTAGCTGTGAAACAAGCTTCAGTCACACCTTTGAGAGGATTGCACACAAAACTCATTGTGTTGCCTATTTTAAACTACATTCACAAGATGCAAATTGACATTCATTAATTCAGATGCAGGGAAACCACTGCAAATAACTTGGTTGCAATGGTCTCCATTATAATAATATTCATACGGTGCTTCCCATCTGGAAGCTTTACAGGCTTAAATTCTTTCAGCATTATTACCTGAATATGAAGGATTGCTTTATTGCTATTTCTGGGCAAACCAAAACAGAGAAATTACTGAGAAACACATATCCTGTGTTAGATCTGGAAATGAAGCCCTGTCTTCTATTTTTGTACTGGAAGAACCTTTTTTCCTTCACATTCTTGGTAGCCAAGTGACACACTGTAAATTGTGACTCAGCCAGTTAATATATATAAAATGAGATTTTTAATTGACAGTAAGTAGTAATTTTCATATGGAAATGTCATTGGATTGTTTTAAAATTCCACGGCATGCATATTTGTTGCTACTGATGTCTTAAATGAGGAGAAAATTACTTAACTGTATTTCCTTTTCTATGAAGGCAGATGTTTGAAAAAAATAACCTCACTCCACCCTTTATCTATGTGCCATCTGAACCAAAGCTGGGTGGTTATTTTGATTTTTGTTCTATTGCTCATAGGCAGGAAAATGTTACAGAGCAATGTATTTATTCTTTGCTGGGATGAGTGTTTGATCAAGGACATTTCTGATTCTCTGGGAATCAGAAGTTGGAATGCATCACTTTTTGCAATACAGAAGTCATCAGGGTTTGTAGTAAATTAAGCGAAGTCTCAGTGTGTCCATGGTGAATCTTTAACAAATGTAATAGAAGATGAAAATATTTTCAAAGGGAATGCGAAGTTAAAAATGTTGATTTTTTTTTTTTAATTCATTTGTCTGTCACATATTCTAGCAGATAGAGATAAGACAGGTAGAAGTGAGTGTTACAGGGACCTGCAGACCTCCATAGCAACTGAAATGACTGAAATAATTGGAATTATTGTTTTAATGATCTTTTAAAAGTTGTTAACATAGACAGGTTGGAATATTATGAAAAAAGTGGAAAAAAATTTCATGATTGTGTGTATATTGCTGTGCCTACTTTTTTCATATAAACCCCCTCTTTCCCTGAGCTCTGCAGTCTGGGCTAAAGCACTTCTAAACTTAATGTCTCTGAAGGTGAATTTTAGAATTTTCTGCAGAAATGGTTTACCCTCTCTAATAATGAGAAAATGCAAAAAAACCCCTGTTGTTTGTTCCCGTTAAAATTTTCCTGTTGGGAATGGATAGGGGACAGAGACCTTACAGCCAACTGTCTCTGTACAGTGACTGCACAAGGAAAGTGAGGGCAGAGGGGAGTGAATCTGCAATAAAAAGCTAGGAAAGAGCCTGTGGGAACAAAGGGAGAAGAGGCAGGGGAATTGTTATGGGGAAGGAATCAGAAGTAGGGGAACTGATACTTCTTCCCTGACAATGGGAGTGGAAATTGAGAGTGACTGGTATGAGACGGAAACAAGGGGATGCTGGAGAGGGGTGGGTGAAGGGATAGGGATGGGATGGGATGGGATGGGATGGGATTAAGAGGGCTGGAGGGGTGAGATGAGCAATGTTTAGATGGGTGAACAGTGTATGGGAGTCCAGACCTGGAATAGGGAGCCTGAAGTGGGGAAGACACAGCCATGAGGGGACACCAGATTGTAGAGATGGAGTAAGAAGAGAGCAGCTGGGGAGATGGGGGAGGTGAGAGACAGAGAGATCCCCTCTCAAGAGCAGAATGCTGTGCAGGAGACCTGATTTCCATCCTACATCCTTGCTTTATAGCACATCCTTCCAGCACAGGGTATGCCTTCCTTTGCCTCAGTGCTTGGGTGGGCATAAAGTGTTAAATTTTATCAGGTGAGGAGAACAGCAAGTGACTTGTGCATGCTGTTAAGGTAACTGGGTCAACAGTTGGTTCATTTGGCATCAGATTAATCATACATCCTCTATATTACCTCACTTCTGAAAGCCTGAGTCCAATGAGGTAATGCAGCACAGTGGAAAGCACACAGATGTACAAAGAAGTGCCCTTTCAGATTATCATTCTATTTATTATTACTTGTAATGCAGTAGCAGGTAACTTCCTAATGGACTTGTCCTCCAGTACAGGAGGTAGTGTTGAAGCTAATAATAAAAACTAGTCTGTAGTAGCATCTCCCAGGGGAGGGTGTCAGACAGATCTGGGCAGTTTTGACAGTTCTCAGCTGAATGAAGAAACAAACCATGTATTTGGGCATCAGGAATGTTTGAGTGTCACTTAGCATATATTCAAATATAATAGGTTTATGAGCAACGTGTTAAAAACTGGCATGAGGCACTGTAAGGATTAAGGAATCCTTGTGGATGGTTTGTTATCACATTGGATTGAGCTAAGCAGTTGTGTACTGCAGGGATGGACTCTGGGCTTTATCTCGTCATCAGGGATTTGAAAGAAGGTAAATAGCATGTTGTGACATTTAAGTATACATATGCACATTGAAGTATATAAGTATTAGCAATGGAAAAACAGAAAAATGAATCAAGTGAAATAAGGAATTATTTAAAGTGCAAATCTGAAAACTTATTTACCAAGTGAATTTGTAAATATCTTTCAAGATAGAATTTATTTTTAAAACATGAAAAAACAAGACTGGCTGCATCCTTAAACTGCAGTGTAAGGGCTAGCTCTTCACTGGAAGGGGGGGAGAAACAGCATTTCTCACTGCAGCTGCAGTGACAGAAGGTCCATGTATATGCATAGCTGCTCCTGGGCCAATTCCCAGCTCTGTTTTGCCCAAAGTGGGAATTCCAGGTGACTGACTGCTACAATGGAGCTCTGAGAATGGCATTTACAAGTAATGGTTTTTCGTTTGAGAACAAGCAGTAGTCCTTCAAGAAGTAAAATGGAAGCATCACACTGCTGGCAAGTTAGATATTTATTTAAATTTATCATATGCTTTGATATTAATAGAGACTTAGGACTATCTGCCTAATATTAATACCATTGTTTCTAGATCACTATAAAGTCTGTTACTAATTTCTGCAGTAATTTCCTCGTTGCATAAAGGAATCTATCCCTGCAAGGTAATGAGATAGTTTTTTCAAACTTGCTACCCCTGATTTTAATCAAGCATTTTTCTCAATGAAGTACAAAGAGGTGTATAATACTTTTCAGAAATTCTTGCACAGTTAGCACACTTACTTACCAAATTTCAACCTAATTGGTAAAATTTCCTAAAGCCTATCTGACTGAGATGTCATGCATTTTAAAAATTCCATTTGTAGTATGACAATATCCTTGGGGCATGACTTTTTGTTACAAAATTTTCAGTTTTATAGTACTAAGTCCAGAAAAAACATTTCAAGTTGGTATTGTTTACATTTATTAGGTTGGATGTGTTCACCTGCTTTGTAAGGAGCAGAGTTTGAAACATTTGGCTGGAAGGTTCAGATCTCTACATTATTCTTATATGTATGTGTGTGTATGTAAATATAAATAACAAATTATGTCTTTCTAATTAATGCAGAAAATTATCTTCAGTCATTAAACTTCTGAAACACAAGTGACCCGTAAACATTAAACACAAGTGATTGGTGTGATCAATGACAATCTTTTTCAATCTCTTTTTTCTGTTTTGAATCATGCAATCATATGCATTTTGGATTCAAATGATAGCTATCTTTTTCCATAAACTATAGAAGAACTGGCACCGTGTCCTGAAAATCTAGTGAGTATCTTCATTGATAATTTAAGTAAGATGTACTGAACAGCATTTTCAGAAGGCTGAATATTGTCCTACGGCTTTTCATGGAAAACTAGAGAGTATTTAACTGTTGACATCAGTGGAATTGGAATTGGATTGATTTAATTTTAAAAAAAAGAAATGCAAAACCACAAACTTTATTTTAAAATTACTGTATTAGTTATTCCAGATGAAGTTTTTTTTAAAGGTCAGAGATGGCATTTCAAAACCTTGAAGTTTAATTAAGCATTTAACCCCAAACTATCACGTTCTGGGTGAGTTTTTAGCCATTAAGTTTTTATATAAAAAGCAGTTACAGCCAAATTGGAAAGGAGAGGAGCTGCTTCTCTGTTCTGCTTTGAACATTTCAAGTGACCAACAATGTGAGGTCGCTGTGGGGATGTATCTAAGGCAATGTTGGCTGTTGTGGGTCCTGTTCTGAGATGCTGCTTTACCCAGTAAATTTACCAGCAGGTTTTACCCAGATTTACCCAAGTGATTTATCATTTGGGTCATTTTTTATGGTTTCTGTTCCACAGGCTGATTTTAAGCAGTCAACTTCCCAACTGATGAGCCCTGAGCAAAAGTGTCCCGGAAATGCTGTGTCCCCACAAAGGCGATGGTTGGCTGACAACATGGGGAAAATTTCTTTGTGCATACAGAAAGAAGTGTCAATGCTGGTGTTTAAATCCTTAATATGTTAACAGCCTTATGTACCATTTCAGGTGCCTGAGGTTCATGCTTCGTATAGTTTTGTACATGCTTTCTTACTGACAAAGGCGTTCATTATCATTGGGTTGCCATGGAGTGCTGATCACATGGATCTGGGAATAATAACCCATTATGCTAATATAGCTTGTCATTGTTTTTGATGCGAAGTGATGTCCCATAACAACATCTGATGCTTGTAACTAATGGAATTTATGGTAAGATCACAGTTCATGGAACAGTGTTGGCAAAATTGCCTACACTCTTCACTTTGAATTCTCTGATTACATACCTATTAGCAAAACCATTTGTGCATTTTTTAGGTCAGTATTCTTCTGGTTTTAATGTCTTTCTGCAGTGAGAATCAGGGAATTGTAACAGAACAATTCTGGCCTATTTGCTTAATGCTAGAAATACGTGTTTTTCATCTGAGCTCTCCTGTCCCTTTTGGAGCCACAACTTTGATACTCTGATCACACAATATATATTTGTATCTGGATGTACAAAGAGAAATCAAGTACTGATATGAATTTTGACTTCTGAGTGTTGATATTATCAAGATTAGAGAAAGAAGAATCCTTCTTACAACATCTGTATCCTAGATTTGCCAATGAGAGATTGTTCTCAGACCTATGTATTCTACTAATATATTCAACAAGTCATAAATTATACAACCAGAAGAAACATTGTGTCATCCAATCTGTGCTCCTAATAGAACAGGCTTTATGGCTTCTCTGAATTAATTTCTGTTTGAGACAAAGCACATCTTAAAAAAAACCTTAATTTGAAATTTCCAGTAATGGAAGAATCAGCACCAGACTTAATAGCATTCCGGCGGTTAATTTTCCTCCCTTTGTGTTTAACTTCTTTAATGCATTTGTCTAGTCTAAAATTCCAGACATTAGATGTTACTGAACAAAAAGCTGTCTCTTAGCAAATTTCTGTTCCCAATATTCATGCTTAATGGGCATGGAAATCATCTCACCCAACTTTCAGGCATCCTTGGTGTTTCTATTTTATGTCTTACACAATCAAGCCTGGTTTTCCTGATAGCCAGTGAAGAGGTACAGGGGTACAGTTCAGATGAGCTGCTTTAGACATGTTTATGGTAATGAATCACACCTTGGATGTGCCTGAATGCTTGTGTTGTCTAAAAAGGGTGTTTGGGGGTAAGAGGTTCCATGAAATACATTTTGCAAATAGGTGCCATTGTAGGAACAGTAAGTGCAAATTCCTGCCCTTAGAGGATATGACTGTGTAACTTTCTCATGGTCAAGCTAAACTAAATTTAAAGGTAACTCTTGCAGCCATGAGTTATAGTTGCCTTTCCCAAATGTGCTCTAGTTCACCAGCATCTTTTCTCAAGTTGCAGACACCAGAACAGGACAGAGCATCCCGCAGTGGTTGCAGAGCCACTGACAATCGAGCAGTAGGGCTTTCCTGCTTTTGCTTTTTTTCATACTGCTTGAAAAGGCTCTCCAGAGCTCTTCAGGTCACAAGAATAGCAGCCTTTTTCCAATGTATTACTCATCCTGGTCTCGGGCCTTTTTTCATCATCAGTGTTTCCCAGGAAGAGAAAGCCGCCTTCTGTCTATGTGGCCTTGTTTCTGGCTATGCAGTCCTCCATAGGTTAGAATTAATATCTCATGTATTATTTGCTTGTATTTAAGTTTCAAATGCTATTCAGAGTAGAAGGACCTTTTTTTGCTATTTTTTCTGTCTATCGCTCTTAATTTGTGTTGTGCTTGTAAACTTTATAGAAAAGTTTTTCTTTTATGTCATTAATGCAAAAGGATAAATAGTATAGAACCAAGAACTGATCTCTGTACCTCCACTAGAAATACATTCATTACAGTATGAATTCTTCCTTAATCCATAGATGTTACCTATTTTTTAATCTGTATTTGTTGTTAACATCAGTTTTACAGTTTGATAAAATACCAGTCCAATTGCCAAGCAAAAATATAAGACTACACTTTCAGCCTTGTTAACCAAGTTTATAATCTCATAAAAATATATAGTTAATTTAATAAAATTTACTTTCCATAAACATGATGGCATTGTATGGTATGATTATGGCATTGTATTATCATACTTTGGTTCTTTATTAATCAAATGCAGCCACTCCAGGATGAGTATCAAGCCAGCTGTGCTGTGGTTGCCTGGATTGCCCTTGCTGACACTTGAGAAAATCTGATACAACATTAGTTTTGTCCCAGTCCTCAGGAATACTGAATTTCCCTTCAAATATACTATAAAAAACATCTTTTTATTATATTCATATTTGATTAAGCTCTTTGGTTTTTCTAATGAACTACTCTGTTTTTGCAAGGTTTAATATGTTTATTTGAAAAATCCAATGTCAACCCTAGGATTCTTTCTTTATTTTCGTAATTAAATTACAGAGTTCATCTCTATATGTGCCTATTCCTCTCCAAATTTAATAACATATTTCTGGCATTCCAAAACATTTAGACTTTTCAATACATGGAAGGAGTTTTCTGTCATGGCCCACTGACCAGCATGAGAGCAATGTCCTGTCCATGCTGCATTTGGTATTTGCAACTGACCGGTCATGCAGAAGGTCCCTTGGACAGCAGCTAAATTCCATGCACTCCACTTATCTGTTCAAGTGAAAGTTTCTCAGTGGGCAGCTGCACTTGAGCCAAAATTTCAGAAACCTTCACTGAGCTCATGTGGTTGGTAAAAGACATTATCTTCTCTTTCAGTCACCACAAAAAATATTTATGTCCCAGAGTCACAGTCTACCAAAGCAGCAAACATTTGCATTTGCATCTGCATTTAGGTTTGTGGCTAAGAAGCAAATGAACCCACTTTCAAAGAATTGTTAATGTAATGTAATAAAGGGTTATTAGACACAGTAGCATCATAAGTTATTAGATACAATAGCATCATAATGGTCTGTGGCTAATAAAAGACGGCTGTAAGCAAAGAGGCCAGATAGCACTGAATATGGAAGACAGACAATTTTATGAGTGTGCTGCTCCTGTCAGTATTAAGTAATGACAGTGGTGACATAGAGTAAGGGATTGATAATAAATATTAATCCAGATTCTGGCTGCAAAATTTTTTCTTTCATTTTTCTTTGTATAGGTGTTGCTTTGTGTGCTCCACTGTAGAAGGAAACATGAATTGATGTCTCTCTCTTGTTACTCTCTATTCAGAGAAATCCCTCCTGTGGTGTCATCACAGAAAGCTTCAGAAAATTTTGTGAAAGTCTTCTTGGTTTGTGAAGCTTTAACTTGCCAGTCTTGTGGCTTGGTTTACTGCTGGTGTTGTGCCATTTTCCACCCACATGAGCAAGGGCAGGAATCTGAGCCAGCAGCAGCTAAAATGCACCACAGTGCAGTTTAATCCATACAAGGTGCTCTTGAAGAGTCTAGATTTAAGAGTGAGAGTCATCACTAATAACTTTGGGATGTGTATCTTTGTCGTCAGTTCTCTTTCACTAATCACTGAATGATTGGTAGGCACCTCTAGAAAGTGATTTATTCTGTTTTAAGATAAGAATCTAGGAAGGGTTTGATGGATCACCTAGAAATGTCGGTCTCAATTTACCCAGAGCCTGGATGTCTAGATTAAGTTTGATATTTGGTTGGTAGGTGGCTAAATTTTTAACTTTCCTGAAAGGCGCCCATATAGTAGAACAGGTGCGCCAGAAGATGAGGTCAAGAAAGCAAGTACAGTTTTAAAGATTTTCCTTAGTAGTACAAAGTACTATACTTTGAAACATAACTAGACATGACATCTTTATTATGACATGAAATAAGCAAAGCTCTAGGAAACCAACTCTTAGACATTGAATACTGCTATGTCACGAGAACTAGAAGCTGTTTCTTTTTGTACATCAGTAACAGAGTACTGCTTGTTTGCACAAGTGCGTCACAACACACTCAGGTTTTCATACACATGTGTACATTGCACAGAAGACACATCATCCACAAGCGATATGCTGTTTCCATTCCAGTGAAAGACAGGAGTTTTTAACAGCATGATCCAACATGCCAGTAGTTTAGAAGAGCAAGTGTGAACAAACAGACAACAAAAATTCAGGGACAGTTCCAGTTCTAACATCTGAGGTAGCTACTGAAATTGGAATAGGACTCATGTGCAAGCATTTAATGTCTCTCTCTGGTAAAAAATAAACAGTTGAAATATGTTTTCAAAATTCCATCTTATCCAGACTTACAGTTGTATTGCAAAACATTTAAGTAGAAAAGAAAAAGTATATTGTCTCAAAGAGAAAATGTATAGCTGTCATGGTTTAAACCCAGCTGGCAGCTAAGCACCACAAGGCCACTCGCTCACTCCCTTGGGCAGGCAGGTGTTCAGCCATTCCCAGGAAAGCTGGCTCTCCATTACAGCTTACAGTAACTTGGGAAGACAGACACTGTAACTCTGAATGACCCCTCTTCCTCCTTCTTCCTCCAGCTTTATATGCTGAGCATGACCCCACATGGTCTGGGATATCCCTTTGGTCAGCTGGGGTCAGCTGTCCCCGCTGTGTCCCCTCTCAGCTCCATGTGCATCCCCAGCCCATTGCTGGCAGCATGAGAAGCAGTGAAGTCTTTGGCTCTGTGTGAGCCCTGTTCAGCAGTAACTGAAAAATCCCTGTGTTATCAACACTGTTTCCAGCACAAATCCAAAACACAGCCCCATACCAGCTACTGTGGAGAAAATTAACTCTACCGCAACCAAAATCAGGACATTAGGGAAGGAAGATATAGGTCACATCCTCCCTGCTTGCTAGTCAGTCCCTCTTCTGGAAGTAACTATTCCTTCTCTTTTGGACTCTTTTAGCCTTGTACTTCCTTGGCCCTTTTCCAAGTTCCCTAAAAATAATTCTTCTGCTAACACCCGTCAACCACAAAATTACAGGAATATGTTCATCTCCCTGTCTCTGAAAAGGAAAGCAAATGCAACAAAATGTCTGTCTAAAAATCTTATAGGAAGCTATTTTCTGATCCAACAAAACCAAAGTGGAGCTTAGCCTTTTTGCCCTAGTACCTGAAAAAAGTGTAAAAGAATAGTATGAATGTTTTTATTCAATATCAAATTGTTTTTAAGCTCTATTTGAGACCAGAGAAATTCTGGTGTAGATTCAGAAATAAACCTTGTCTCTATTTTAATTTTTTTTCTTTAAACCCCAACAATTACTCCTCTGAAAATATCTTTTCACCCTTCTTTGGAGCTTTTTCTTTTGGAATAACTGGAAAAGGTAAAAACCAACATTTTGAAGTTATTTATGTAGAAAAGATACTAAGATTTTGAACTCTTTGAGAGTACATTGTTAATCTCAAGTCAGCCTTCAAAGAGGCAGCGTGTCATTACCATATAAAACACAGAAACTGAGAAGTATTTTTGTTTGATTTGGATCCCATCAGAAGCAACAAAGATATTTCCTTTAGTGAGAAATTACCCCCAAATAAAACACTCAAATGTGAAAATTGTTTTAGATTTTCCACAAGATTTTCCATGTCATTTAGCTTTTTCAGTCTTTAATCTCATAATAAACCAAGCAAATTCTAGAATTGGTGCAGTTAAAAATCTTTCCGTTGCAAGCCTATATTCCCACATATCTTGAGCACAGTGGTATATGTAAACAAGAAAATAATGATTTAGAGAAAAAGAAGCAGAAAAATCAATGGTGAGCAAAGAGAGTGGGAGGGAAGGAGAATTGCTTTCCTGCCTTACATGTCTTGCAAGGATCTGAGATAAGAACCTAAGGGACAGTGTTAAGCTGCTCAACCCCTGACCTGCCAGTTAGGAGAAAGAGAGAGGGAAAGTCTACATCTTACAGGATCGTAGTTACTAGGAGCTTAGCCAAGTCAGTGAAAAGGCCTTTAAAAAGTCGATGGACACATATGACAGGATTTCCTGTTTGTTTATTTGTTTTGGCAGTCATCATTCTTGAATCCTCTGCATATGCAAGGGGAGAAAATGTGTTCCACTCACTGCTTTCCTCTACAGGCTCTCATATCAATTACCCCTCTCTTGCAGAGAGCTGCAGTGCTCCTCTGAGGATTACAAAGCTTAATACTTAGCTGCCATCAGCTGGCATGTGACGGCCAGAAGGCTACTAGTGACTAATAAAGCCAAACCAAGAATTTTGTCTTTCCGAGGTTGTAGGTTGAACAAGAAGCTTTGGCTTCAAAGCTAACAGGTACTTCACCACATCCATCTCAAATAAGACCTGTCTATATGTTACAGTCTTGTAAGGACTGTTCTAATATTTCCCTGAGTTTGGGCAAAGATATCCGTATTAAACTGATTATTTCCTGGTGAGATCCATCACAGAAGATGGCTGCTTCATAAGCATCACTTGAGTGGAATGAACATATGAACTCTTTGTAGACGTGCAGAGAAGAGCATTCCCCACAAATGATATTTTAGCACCCATAAGGCCTACTAAGTGGCCATATATTTATTTTCATGGATTGTGTTTTTATCCTGTAGAGAATTGGATCTGATTGTTAAAAAATTACCACATCTGGGACATGTTCTTAGGCTCCATTCTGCAAATCGTTGTTCACCCTTGGATTAAGGGGAGGGCTGAATGAGTTTGCTACAAGAAGTTAGCCATAAGTCCCAAAATGTTCAGTCTCACTGAGGATACCATATGGTCTGTTTTAGGCATGGGTTTTTGTAAGATACTGAAAATAAATTGAAGTATGGCAAGCGTGTGTACATGCACACACGCACACACTCACAATATTCAAGCCTCCTTTTTCTTGGGTAGAGTACTTGGGTTGGCCACAGCTTACACCTTATTGGCAATTCTGCCACTTCTTAGTGGATGCACTAATTAATTTGTCTCCTGTTTTCTGTCTTTGCTGTTTTTTGAGTGAAAACCTGAAATTTGTATTCTCCTATTATGCTAAAAGGAACAAGAAGTTTGGACAAGAATTGCCTAACCAAGTCTACGGGATTTGGAACTGTCTTTTGTAGCTCCACAAGTACTGTGAAAAGAGTGGAATAAGTATATCTAAACTTGGCAACAGCATTTTTTCACTAAGTACTTAGAAAGAAATAATTTAAAACGCTGGTCTTGTCTCGGGTAAATCAGTAATCACGTCCTGGAGTGCCTTTATCATGGAAGATATCTTCTTCCTTTCTCTTCCTCATGCCAGTTTACACAAATGACTCTCCTGAGTCATGTGAGGCATGTCTCTTTAAAGAAATTAAGGAATCTGAAATGTATAAATTAGCCTTTTCTCCCTTAAAGTTTCAGCATAATCAATTATTTGAGGATATCCATTTTGGAGAGCTGAGGTCATCTCAACACTTGATTGGATATCCTCCCATATATATTCCCTCTAGACTTGTTTTCCGAATGAGCTGTTTTGCTCCAGAATCTTGAACATCTTTTGTACTTTTCCCCACTGACCTCACTGTCTCTTCTCTATTTTATCTTCTAGACTTGATAGTATTTCCTCTGGCATAGGGATTTCCAGACTTTTGGTTTGCGTGTAATTGTTTGTGTTTTATCTTTGTTGCATTGCAGACCATCTATCTAATTGGTCAGCTAAAGAAAATCTTCCTGAAGAATCCTGTATTTGGATTAAGTAGGCTTTTGAAAGTCAGGATGGATTGGATAGTTTTGTGTCATGTTCTTGTGTCAAGACAGCTGCATGCAATGACTGATTGTTTTCTCCAGTAGTTGCCTGAACAGTTTCAGATGGTCTTCAAAGTGTGGAGTTTTAGAATACATGTTTACTGAGATTTCCAATATGTGTATTTTTGGAGACAACCTTGTTCTACTAAGAGGGAGAATATGTTTGAGATTTTTTTCATATAGACTCTCTCATATATTCTTATTATCTCTATGTGCCTGTACCTAATGTCTATGTCTACATACAGCTGTCAGTGAGGGAATTTTTCACTGAAAGGAATTCCCTCACCTTGAGGGAAATGACCCTTCACAGGGAATCAAATTCTAGTAATATGAATATTTGCCTATGTGGTTTTTACTGCTTAATTTACATTTTTTATTAAAATAGAGGAAGCTTTGCAGCAGTATGTTCCAGTAAGTGTAGTTTCAAAGCTCCACAGTTGGTACTCTCTGTCTGGGATATGTATCTGCAAAGGGCTATTACAGATCTCTCCACCCCTGGGCCAATGCAGGCCAGTCTTACTACAGCTGGAAGTTTAAATCATTTCCAGTACTAGAGAAGGAAACTCTGTCTGCAGAGCTGCTGCTTATGGTAGATTTGTACAGCAGCTTTTATGGACCTTAGAAATCACTATAGGCCATACAATCAGGTTTTCTTACATTCATTTTAATGATTAGTTTAACTATATTTAGTTAAGCATGCAGTTGAGAACAGAGTCACAGAATCCCAGAATCATTTAGTTTGGACCTCTGAGGTTATTGAGTCCAATCTGAGACCAATCACCACATTGTCAATCAGACTATGGCACTGAGTGCCACATCCAGTCTTTCCTTAAACACCTCCAGGGACAGTGACTCCCCCACCTCCCTAGGGAGCCCATTACAATGTTTAACAACCCTTTCTGTGAAGAAACTCCTCCTGATACCCAACCTGAACCTCTCCTGGAGCAGCTTGAGCCATGTCCTCTTGTCCTGTCACTGGTTGTCTGGGAGAAGAGGCTGACCTCCACCAGACATATACCTTCTTTCAGATAGTTGTAGAACAGGGCAGAAGTATCTTAAAAAGGGCATATTTACTTCCTGATTTATCAGCTCTTTTAATGGAAAATAAACAGTAAACAAAACACGTAGGCAAACATTTACATTGCATAAAGTTCATTCCCTGTGAAGAGTAAGACCAACACCAGTGCCACCATAATTTACACTTTTACTTTCCAAATAGTCTTGATGTGGGACTTGATGTCCACTGAATTCTTCCTGGTCTTTCATTTTTGACTGTAAGTCCTCCTAAGAAAGAGTCAGAAACACAAAGAAGAGTAGACATTAGTAGCATTGATTGCTTGTTGTAAAGTCCTGTACTTTAAATAGGTTTGTTTTCTGTCATAGATATTTCAAGTCATTAGTACTATGTTTTATTGGCTAACTCTATACCTTTATGGTTATTTTTTCTTGAAACATGCAAATTAATTATGAAAATAATGCTTACATTAATGTAGTGCTATTAGTGCATCTTACTAATATGCTGGAATAACATTTTCCTTGGGAATCTTACAATTTATTTCACCAAAATAAAATTGGATCTGCTAGACCTTTAGTGTGTTTCTTTCAGCAAAAGTTTCCTTGTTTTATTCTGCCTATCAAGCTTGAATTAATCAGGAATGTTCTCCTTCAAAAGGTGAAAAAGCAACCTTTTGTGGCACATTGACAATTGTAATTGTAAATTAAATTCTTCATGCTTTATTTAATAATGTGTTTTCTTTTTAATATTATAATTGCTGTTTTAAAACAAAGCAAATTTTCTCAAGAGTTATTGCAGGAGACGTACAGTTATTCTTAAGGATATGTGGTTTCTCACTGATTCTTGGCATGGGAAAAGAAGAGATACTGGGTTGGCTTTATCGAAAGGAATTTAGACTGTATGTACTTTTGGCCGAAAGACTTTCATTACAAAACAAAACCCATCCTGTGTTGTCACTGCTCTTCACATTTCTATGCTAATTGCTTTCAGCTTGGATTGTATGATAATACATGTGTTTGATATGTGTGGTTTGTTTATGGCGAACTCCATTATCCTGTCTCATGTTCTTGGAGTGCCTGAAGTAGTTTCACTAATCTGTCAGCATAGTATGTACTTGTGGATAAATATAGACGTGCAGCCACTCTCTGAGTGGTCATCATCATATGCTGAAGCTAAAAATTACCCCTTTGGTTATGGAAAGGCTGAGCCGATCCGCAGGCCTGCTCTAGCTCACACATTGCAGGTCTTCGGCATTTGTCTATTGAAAAACAATAGCAAGAAACTGAAGGAAATGTCTTCTTCACAAGCAGTGAGGAAGTGTGAAACAGGATTATGAAACAACTGATTTATTTTTCAGTTTTAGTTAGAAAAGGGTTCTAACTTTTCTAACTGAAGGAGTGGAACATTTCAGGTATTCACAGGCTCATGGATATTACAGTAGCATGTTGGAGAAAATCCAGCGTGATCGGCTTTATAAAGGGGCTTGGTAGGTATGAAAATACTGCAAATAGGTGTTTGTGTTTGTCTTATTAGTTTGTTCATTGTTGCTAAAGTGTAAATTTGACATAGTTTACTAAAAAAAACCAACATCTGCTTTTCTGCTTAAAGATACTGAAAATTCAGTAACTGTATGGCTGAAGTTATATCTAGCGTAGCACAGATTCTTGGCTTGTGCATTATAATCATTCAGTTGTTTTGATTCCTCTTACAGCTCTAAGAAAAATACCTGTAGTGCAGATCATAATTGGGGCGCTCTTATGATAATTTAATTTGTTACTCATCCCAAGTATCAGCTTTTGACTGTGTGTTGCACTAAAACTACTCTGCCTTTTTACAGCTGTTTTTCTGATCAGGGAAATGATCAATACATGGAAAAATCTACGAGTGATTTTATGTCAGGAGGCCTTTCTGTGACAAGTATATGGTCGTGATGACAACCATGTGTGATATTTCATTGATGCTTCCATATTTATTCCTTGTCTTTAATTTTTTAAAAATACATAACATTGAGAAAATAACATGACTATAGCCAGTGCTAAATGAAAATACTCTGTAGGATAAGACTATCATTTGAAATACAGCTTATTGCACATTTAGTAGAAAAATAAGGGACCATGTTGTAAACAAGAAAATGTGCTTCAGACAGAATTACACTCCCCCAAATAGTACAGACATTTTATAGTTGATCTAGCATGGTTAAACTTTGTTACAGATTTTCCTAGGATAGGAGCTTTAAATATGTATGCAACTTTCTAAACTTGATCTGTAGGTTCTCTGCTATTGCAGAGTCCTTGGGCATCAGGGTTGCCGTGGTCTCCTCCATGTGCATCACCATTCATTCTCCTGGGGAATGAGCTACTTTTCTCTAGATAAAGGGTTTAGCTTAACGCAGTACTTGTGTGGTGACCAGTACCCTACAATATGTAGACATTCAAACTAAATGCGTCTGTGGTCTGTTCTAGTACTTCTCTTTGTGTAACATTTGTTATTTTGAAATCAGGCAGTAAAAACTAAATTTGTTAAGGGAATCAGTATCTCAAATCGAGTATAACCCCTTCCTTCCACCCCCCTCCTTCCAGATGTCTTCTGCATGAACCCACACAAACGGTACGTGATTTCTCACATTAAAGTTATGCCTTTTATTTAATGGGGCAGTGTTTCACTGGTGTAGATGCCAAAACTGAGCACATCTTTTTTATTGCTGCTTCTAAGGCTCGCATTGTAATGTGTCAACATGAAGGGACCAACCAGGGATGACTTTAATGCAGCTATTCCTTAAATTTTGAGTCCTTGATTTCCAGTTTTATGTCTCAGAGGCAACTTTTTTTAGTGAGTTTTATAGGGCTCTTGTCTAGGCTTAAAAGCTGTATTTTTTTAAGGCTCATACATTATCAGTGTAGATGTCAGTGATAGTCTTGTCACTGGAGCAGATTTTTGCAGTGTGCATATCAAGCATATGCAAATGCTGGAGATAATGGAGCTGAAAAGATGCCTTCGAAAGCCAAACCTATATATATTAGTTCATGGCCAACTCATGATCAACTCCAGACCCTCAGAGTGTTGGCAGTGTTAGCTTTCACACTGAGGATGCTTAAATGGAGTTAACAGCTACAAAATGGTCTTTTAAAAAATTGAAATAAATCAATGTCATATGTCAGTCATTTCTCTAACTGCTGTAATTGCTGTAGTAATGATAGATGTTAACCCCCAGGATATGCTTTTTCTGTATTTGGGGAATGTACAGTTCTACATTTCTGAGAAGAGCTAAAATAAAAATTTTTGGTGCACTGGCAAATCTCACAGATAATTGCATTTCTCTGTTACAGTGTGCAAATGAGTGATTTTTCAGTTAGATGTCTGGGAAAAAAAATTAAATCCGCCTGTGTCACAAACCTAACAGAATCATTGTTAAAAGGCTTCCTACTAACAGTGACTATGTGGATTTAAATTCCAGTCTCAGAAGCCTGGCTGAATGGCACGACGATTGAAGATTAGGGTGGCAGCTCCCAGGTAGCATGGCTAAAGTCTTTTGAACTTAATTTCGCCAGGATGTGAAGCGTACCTGATCTCGCACACCGCCTGCATGCCTGCCTGCCTCCCTTGAATCCCCCCTGTTTTGAGCTTAGTAGCCAGGTTTAAATCCAAATTGCCGGAGGACCAGAAGGCAGGTTTGTGTTTGATTAGATTGCTGCGGATTCCTCCAAGAGGCAGCCTGGGCTGGCTGCCTGGCCCCAGCGGCGGGCGGCCCGGGCCGGGACTGTTGTGCTTGGCAGGGGCCGGCTGGCGAGCAGCCCAGCGCGCCCGCCCAGCCCGGGCACAGCGCTCGGCACGGAGCCCGGGAACGGCGCGGGGAGCGCGGCGCGGTGGCACTGGGGAGGACCGGGCTTTCGCTGCTCCAAGGACACAAATCCTTGAGAAAATTGGTTTCACTGCTCACCAGAAAAGTTTTCCTGACTGAGCACTCGGAGATCGAACTGATTTCCATAGGTAGATGTGAGCCAGTCAAAACCACACATTTGGCAAATATATTCCTAATTTTAAAAAGATTGTCAGACTCTGTCCTAAAACTTTTGGAGAGATTTCCATTGCCTAGTGTATTTGATGGACCATAAAAATTTGCATCTGATCCTTTGCATCCCACTGTCTTCATGTTTAAATTTTAAGAGAGCCTAGGTGATGACAGAAGAGCAGTAGCACTTACAGTCTTCCCTGGTGGAACTTTTTTCAGTACTTTGAAGTAGATTATTATTGAGAAAAACAGTGTATTTTTAGAACAAGTTTTGTGTAATATAAATGTAGGACCGTTTTACACACTTTTTTTTTTTTTTGCAAAGTCATAATGCCAGGAAGATTCCATGATAATGCTTTTGCCCTCAAAAATCAAGTGAAACTTTGCAGGAAACAAATCTAGCAGGAAACATCTGTCACAGTGGGAGAAGTGCTGCTGCTGTGCTGAAGAGTGGTGCTGTACCTCGACAGTCAGGGGTTATTTTCAAAGAAAAGTGTAGATGTGTTACACTTGCAGAATAATAGCTACATGAAGAGAAGCATTTCTGTCTTCTATTATAGTCAGATAGGAACTTCTGAACTGGTTTTTCTGAGAGAAAACATGTTCTCATTTCTCCAGTGGATCCTTTTCTATTTTTCAGTGTGTGATTTTGGGTTCTGATTCTGCCACATTTTAAATACTCTCAAACCATAAAGTTTCTTCTTTTAAATTTTTTTTTTCATTTTTGTTCAGCAATGGAGTGTTAGGAAAGGTCAAAAATCTCATTTATTCTTAAAACAGTCATATGTCACTAACAATTGACAATTAATTTCAGTAACAGTTGCAATTCTGTTCTTCAAAGGAAGAGACTAGAGGTATTAGATGTGAGGCAACCATAATGGTAGTTCATTCTTCTTTCTCTCTTTCTTTCTTTGCACGTTGGATATGACATATAATGTAACATTCTGGAGTGCAATGCTGTGGGGAAGTGCTGTAATGGTTTTAGTTCACAATATTTCCATCGTTTGTATTTCATTAAAGCATCTCTGTCCCAATCACCCGTAGTGCTCGTGGGCATTTCGACACTTTTATTGCATTCTGAGTAGATAATGGCTGGTCTTGCCAGTGTTACTTAATTTGCTACTTTTAAAGTCTCTGACAAAACTAACAGAGAGAGTGTGCTACCAGTACCTGCCTGAAGACCAAACATGACTTTTATTGCCAGTAAGAGCTGAGCCCTGAGGATCTGGGTTTGGAAATTTTGTGTGTAAAATGGTAACATTTGAAGTGCTTAAATTTATTTTTCCTTCATTCACAGAAAAACAGCAAGTAGAGCTCAGTCTAGTATACATTATCTTGATACTCGTTATGGGAATTCAGTCACAGGATAATTTAGATTGAAAGGTATCCCTGGTGTATGATTAGTCCAACCTCAGCTTGCTCACCATCTAGGGAAGGTTTCTCAGGACCTTGTCCAGTCAAGTTTCAAGTGTTCCCCCAAAGTGGACTTTCTGCTGTATCACTGGACAACATGTATCCATTTGATCACCCCTTCACAGTGGAAATTATTTCCATATATCTAATTGAAATTTCCCACATTCAAACTAATGTCTGTTGCCTCTTGTCCTGTCACCCTGTGCTCAAATAAGAGTCTAATTCCTCGGCATCTTTGCTATACTCCATTAGGTAGCTAAAGAGTGCAGTAAAATTCTCTTCTCAAGGTTGAATCAGTCCAGCACTCTCAGCCTTTACTAATCTAACAATCCCCTGACCATCCTCATGGTGCTCTCTTGGCCTTGCTTCAGAGTGGCATTGTCATTCTTGTATGGGAGAGCACAAAACTGAACACAATACACCAGGTATGATCTGAAAAGTGCTAAATGGAACTGTAGAGTTTGATACTTTCAGGAAAGCTAACACATAATTAATATTTTTTGGCCATGGAAAACATTCCATGTCTGACTCTTCCTGTATGATTTATGCTGGTAACATGTATATTGGTTTTTGAGTCATTCTTGACTGACCTCAGTATAAATAACAGGAGAGTAAGACCCTTTACAACCCAACGTAGTCAAAAGTCCAGATTCCTGACTTTTGCAAGGCTAAGCCAGTTTGAATAGCAATAAAGAATATATTTTTTAACTAGACAACTGAGTTACAGGTCTGACTTGCATGGAAAAGATAAGAAATTAGGATGTTATTCAGTTAGATGTCAGCAAGTCTTATCATGTAAAAAAAAGAGGATTGAGTATACACTGCATAGTAAACACCACTCAATTTTAATATAAAAGATTTCATCTTTGATTTCTTCTTCCAGTTAGATGATGTGTATTTTACCTATGGTACCATGGAAGTTATATTTATGTGTTGTGCATTTCTTTGATTAGCAGCTAGTCTCCAATTTTGCTTTGACAGTGTAGTGAGCTGTTGAGGTGCTCTGTGAAAGTTAAACCATGTGGAATTACCCAAAAGTGAATGTGTCTTTCCTGCATTTCAGCTTCTCCAGTTGGTAACGGATATATCAAGCCACCCGTCCCTCCTGTTTCTGGTACACAGAGAGAAAAAGGACCTCCAGCCATGTTGCCCATCAGCATTGACCCGGACAGTAAACCAGGCGAATATGTCCTGAAGAGCTTGTTCGTTAACTTCACTACTCTGGCTGAACGCAAGATTCGCATCATCATGGCAGAACCTCTTGTGAGTAAAAAGAAACTACATGTATACATATATATATATATATATATATATGCTGTGCTTTGAATTTGTTTTAAAATCAGGTTTGCTTGCTGTGCAGTGAAGAATATTTTGCTTGTAATCTGCGTTGGAGTTTGATAGTGTTTCCCGGACTGTAAGATATGCTGCTATGGCAATTAGAATGTTGTGGGAGAGGGCAGAGGTATGCAAGATATGCCAAAGGAGGGACATGAAAAGGAATTAATATTTAATTTCTGTTTGCAGTATGGGCACATGTTAATGGGATTGAGAGGCAGAAGGGGTGTCAGCCAGCATAGATTTCACAGCTGGGAGAGCAGTCACTATAGATTAGAAAATTCTGAAATACAATAAAAGCAGTATATTTGAACATTACAGGTTTTCAGCTAAAACATTAAAATGGCTACCACTGCTCGCTCCTCTTTTAGTTCTGACAGTAGTAGATTTCATAGTCTAAGAAAAGGCTATAGCACCTATTTTCCAGATATGAAAAAGCATGCAGCACTTGAAAAAGGAGTTACATTACAAGGTCTTGCACAGTGAGGGAGACACTGTTATTTGTATTTTAGGCAAATTTAACACACAAGTATGTCTGTTACAATTTGTCTTATGCAACTGAACTTCCAGGACTCTGCTCATTTAACTTGAGATTACATTTTATATACATTCTTCCTGTTTTGATTAAGGAAGAATATTTCTATAACCTATCTTTTAGTTCTGATGATGTAAAAAAAACCCCAAGACCTAAAAATAACCAGAAATCTCTACTTCTGTACTATAAGGGAATTTTTATAAAATTTTGCAATGTTTTTGTTATGAAGTCCAATGTAGAATCCTTAGTTCAGTTCGCATTTTCAGGCCTGGATATTTTGAAAGGCAAAATTAAAATTTTCTTTATTCTGATGGCATCTGTTTAGCTTTGATTTAGATTCAGAAGCATTTGATGCTTAGAAGGTTTTACCAGGCTTTCTTCTGAAACATTAGATAGATGCAAGATGACAGAACTATCTTACATAATTTGGAAATAACACTAAAAAAAACCTTACAGTAAAGAATATTTTGACAAAAATCCAGTTTTTTCTTCTTTGATGAGTCCCCTCCCAGTCACAAAAAGTAGAATAAACTGACAGTCATAGTGTAGGTCCTTTTAAAAAATAAAATACCAGTAGCTATTTATTACCATCCAGTCTTTATGTGATGCACAGAGAATGTCTTTAAAATTTTAAAACAAAATGTGTATAAAATTACTTGACAAGATCAGGAAAACAGCAAGAAGACCAGGACTGAGAACATAATTTTCTTGCAGTAGCTTTGTTTCTCTTAAACGTGAACCTCTGTGTTTTCAAATAAGATTTCAGGTGTGGATTTATTCTGATTTCACCTTGTGTTAAGATGATACTGAGTTGCTCTGTGGTAATATGTTGTTTTTTTCACTTCGAGAAACTATTGTTATCTGAATGTTGATCTTTTCCTACAGGTTGTTCAATGGAATTTTATTTGGTAAATTCAATGTAGAATGTAGAAATATTACAAGAGACTGGAATGCCACCTTCTTGTCATCATTTTCAGAAATTACTTTTAACAGGGGTCCGACCATGAGACACTAACAATAATTCAATTACATACTCACATCTCATTAGTACTAATAAAACTTACAAGTCATGACATACTGCTGTTTGAGGTTGGCTGTGACCAATGAGTAAGCAGGATTCTGTAGACATTCAGTCAAAATTATCTGGAAATAATTAGGTTGTAATGAAAGAAGTGACAAGGGAAAATGCCAAAAATTATTCTCGAAGCTAAGAATTTAAGTCTATCCTTTTTGTGAGGTAGCTGCTGGATGTTTAGCAGCTTTGTTCCCACATTTTACTCTACTGATTAGAATTGTGACCAGGAAGTCCCAGGGATTTGGAAGACGAAGTTTATAAATTGATGGTGAAAAGCTACCTCTTGGCCTTTTTTCACAATGGGTAGTCAGATGGTGAGCTCTTTGAAGTTTATGTTCTAATTAAACTCAAACATACTTCAAAGAAAGTCAAATTTGCAAAGTGCTCAACACTGAGATATTTCTAGTTTGATTTCTCCAAATCATTACAAGATATGACAGTTTAATTTTATAATGAGTGATGAATACTTAGGGTATCTTCTAGAGAGGCTAAAATGATCTGTTTATAATATTGTTGCCTTTTCATCTCTTTTATCACAAAGTCTAGCTCACATTGAGGCTCTGAAGTTACTATGGTTAAATTAAAAATTACTGATACCTTTTTTACCTAGATAATTCTTTTCATACACATATTCTGCCTGCTTATACTTTCTGATTATCATTACTGTTGTTTTTATGAATTTTTCTCTCAGTTTCTTTGGGTTCCGTGTGACCATGTGATATATCCATCTCTTTCTTTTGTGATGCACACAGAGCCGAAGTGTAAATTACAGTGTTCTGACAACTATGTTGGAAAACCGTGTTTGTGTCACACCATGAGTTGCAGGTGCTAGAAAGGTACTAGAAATCTTTGCTATTTTCTAGGGCATCAGCGAAGGGCACAGCAAATCCACCCCTTCCTGCAGCCCCATGAAGTCTCATCTGGGATAGCAATACTCCGATGGCAGAGAAAGCAGAGGGCAATGTCACCTACTCCTCCTGCTGCCTTGGCTGGCAACCGAGTATCATTTGGTATTTTGGTTACTGGATCTGACATTGATCATCATAAAAAACGTGCTCCCCAGATAATATATTTTCTAGGCATGAATATAATGTCAACTATCCACTGCTAAGTCTTTAACATGATAAAATGGAAAACTTTTGTTTCCATATATGACATTTTTTTAACTTTGTCTGCAGAATATTTTATTCAGAATTTCAGGTCAGTTTTTCTCCTTTTTAGGATCTCTGAGATATAAAAAATCAACTCAGTAATTATATTAAGTTCACAATCATGTGGCTAATTTTAAATGATTAACTACTGTATCCAGATTGTCAAGTTATATTAATCCAAATTAAAAGTATTTGACAGCAGACTTGATTAAAGTGGATTGTCCAGTTTATAAAATTAAATTCCCATAAATGAAATTGAAATAATTTTTTCTTGATAATCTTTAAAAATTTCCTGCTTTTTTCTGTAGATAATTGTTCTTATTTGTGACAAATATTAAGATTTTATTCCAAATACCTTTTTTTCACAGCTGATTTAATTCATATTTAATTTTTATCAGTTTATATTCTAAATCTTCTCTGCATTCCTTCACTTACAAACACAATCTGATATTTTATTACTGCTGATTTTTTTCAAGCAGTGGTGATTTTGAAATGAAGCTAGAAAGAGGAAGCCAGGGAAATACTCTTGCCAATTCAAAAGAATATGTTTCATAGCTCTGTAAGGAGAAAGCCCAGAAAACAGTTTCCTTTTATAGGACTGTTGATTATCACTTTGGGTAATAATTCATCCTGTGCATACAGAGCAGGCTAATCTTTAAATACGGCTTTCAGCAGTACTTACACACAGCTGTAGACATTGATAAAACATAGGGAGCTACAGGCATTGACAGTTGTTAATGGTTAATTTAGCTGTTGGTAAACTTTCATTATGCTTTTCTCCTGCAAGCATCTTCTTTTACTGAGCTTGTCTAAATTCAGGATCTCTCTGAATACTGAAGTCAGGAACAGAATATACTTGCTATAGGATTGGGACTATAAGCATATTTATGTATTCTGCATGTAACATTTTCCTTTTATTTGGCAGGTTTCATCTCACCATTAATAAAAAACACTGAAAGGAGTGATGTGTTTGATACTAGTGTATTTATTACTTCCATTTCATTAGAAGCTTGAAGACATTAAAATAGAGACCTATTTCAAAACATGGCTGGTAATAACAGCCAAGCAGATGGTTCGGAAGACTTTGAAAAAAAGGAAAGAATAATGCAAATTGCAGAGACTGACCAACCAATATGTATAATGGGACTGGTTTCTGATTAGCTTCAGTCTAGGCTTCACTTTCTCTAGGCAAGAGAAGACTATGCTAAGAACAGACTTGGGAGAAAAGGAAGTAGGTTTTTTGGTTTTTGAGGACTGGGCTGTGGTAACTAGTAAGATTTATGTAGGCTATGATAATACCAAGCAGTTTTATCCCACAGCTGTAATCTAGAATTTTCCAGTTTACATGGACTAAAACTCCAGCTGCATCACACAAGGTGACTACTCCTTGGTTGTCACCTGTAATGAGACACATTACCATTACACATATTTTACATTTGAAGTCCTCATTAATAGTTTGGCATGCACAGGGGGTTTGGACCTCTGTTTGTTCACAGTCAATAGATAGTAGTTACTGTAAGGAACAAGTAATTTCCTGTAAAAGAGGAAAGGCAAGCTGCCTTGCTCTGTTCTAGCTATTCATTCCATATATGTATGCCTAGACAAACTGACAATAATACAAGTTTATTTGAATACCTTTATGCAAGTATATATTGAAAATTTTGTTCTCTTTTCTCATACAAAACCTGTCTTACTAGGACTTATCTCTATAAATGCTACAAGCATGCCAGCTTCCCATTGTCATCTGTCCCTATCCACCTCTGTGTCACTAATGATCAGTGATGCCACTGATCATTAATCTAATTGTTTTATTCCACTAGTGTTTGTGCTAGTCAAAATTTTATAAAGCATGTGGCAGTCCATCCCAGCTCTACAGACCTTATAGTTCATAATACCATACCTCTGTATCTAATGTTTCATAATTCTCTATTTCTACTGTATTATTTATTTAGCATTTAAATGATAGAAATAAATATTATTATAGTAGCTTTTTTAGACCTAGTTGTGACAAATAATGTGTGGGTCATTAAGAATAATTATTCTCAATTATTCTTTCAATAATTGTCTCTGAAGTACTTAAGATGCTTCTTTATGAAATTCTGCCTCTCTTTATTATACTGTGCTGAGGGCTGTTCTCTCACCTCTTCATAAGAAAGTGAAAGGATCTCCACAACATCTTGCTTTAACTGCTCAATATGTAATCTGAACGTATGTGATCCTTTCATTGTGTGGAGCCCCACAGATCTGTTGCAGTGGATGTGTTAATTGAATGTGCAAATCTATGTCCGTCAGTCGTAGGACAGTCTGGAGGACTGAAAACAGTCATTCACCTCAGGAGAGGGTCTGTCTCCTAGCGCTCCTAGAAAGTGTCAGCTCAGCAGAGTTCCTTTTCTTCAAGTCATTGACTGGATCTTAGGTCAACCTTTTAGACTGGTAGTTGGTCTCAGTATTTTATTCAACTTTTAGCCATATCTAAGGACTTCTTGTTGCCCAGAGAAGTTGTAAGTGCTCAATCCCTGTAAGTATTCAAGACCAGAATAGAGCAATCTGATCTTGTGGAAGGTGTCTCTGCCCATGACAGGAGGGCTGGAGTTTGATGATCTTTAAGGTCCTTCCAGCCGAAACCATTTCTATGATTCTAAGTTTAATTTCTGTGTGGATTGTCCCCTCAGTTCTGTTTCCTTTTACTCAGACTTTCCAGCAGCTAACTTCTCTGTTTCAAGAAATCAATTAAGCAGAACAATGGTCTCAGTCATCACTCTTCCCTCCTTCACTAATCAGCTTTCCTAGGGAGTTCACTGGCTTTCCAAATATAGTCCAGTCCACCAGTGATAATGAAGCCCAGGCTTCCCCAGATCAGTGTGTTCTTTTCTCCAGCAGAATGAAAGGCGGCTAAGCCTGGGAGATCTCTTCCATGAAATAAGCAAGCTCTGCTCAGGAACTCAAAGGATATGAAGGAAGAAAATCACAGGAGAGATTGGCCTTTTGTATTAAAGATGGAAAGCAATCAAATATAACAAAGACAAGTCCAATGGCATAAAGATCTTTCCACTTATCACCTCAGATATAATATCCTCCTCCAGTTATCTCAGTATCTATCTCAGGCTGAGACCTGTAGCAGAAGCCAGGCACTGATCAGTAGCGAGCTAGGGTGGCTAATCTTGAACGTCAGGACAGTTGTCATCCGGAAAGACCTAGAAAGGTTTGTGTGATTGAAGCAGTGATCATAAATCAGGTATCTTCTGTGTAGTTCAGGGGGTCATATTGCAGATTTGAAACACAGAAATTGAGGGAAAAGAGTATGAAGGATGCAGCTGAGAAAAAAAGAGAGGAAAGGACAAATGTAGGGTTTCAGAAGTAATCATAGAGGGTGGACGAGAGCAGAGAGAGGATGCAGTGTGGTCTGATTCCAACATCCATATGAGACTGAGGGGAAAACTTTATGCCATTTTAGCAAGTCAAGAAGGAAACAGACACATTTTTGCATAGACATTGGCATTGCCATTTGCACTTAGAAACAGGTCCATAAAAACACTCACACATTTCAGTCAGATGGTGTCAATGGGCACTTTCTCAGTGCTCTTGGGGTTTCCACGGCTGAGTGTGTGGGCAGAATGCTGTTTGAGACACGAGCAGAGCTCATTCCAATGGCAAGACTCCCAGGATGCTCCCTGTCCCTCGGCCTCATTACTGCATGGATACAGTTGGAGGACAGTCAATGGCTCATATGATGGTTCAAATCACTAAGAGAATTTAACATTGCAAGACAGATTCAATCCAAGGTCACCGAGGCTGTCACACTACATCACATGTTGGCCGATGCTTGCAAATATAGCAGAGAACCTACTACATGCCCTTAATCACATTTTTGTGTCATTTAAGGATATTGGTTATTACCACTATGCAGAAAATGAAAGTCCTAGTACAGTCATTTCAGGCCAATCTTATCACTGGTCTGTCATCATGAAGGATAGAAGAAAATTAAGTATACACTTTGGTAACATTCTTGCCAGACAAGTAGCAGTTCAATAAAGAGGTATCTTCCCATAGCTTCACAACAGCTTCATCCTTTGCATGCTTTCAGAGTCACCTTTGAAGTCAATGAGGTACTGCTTAATTTATGTGCTCTTTTCTGGCCCTGAATCTGGCATGGCACAGTTTATACATCAGACAGCTTGAATTATACCATATTTGACCCTGCATATCTGGTGGCATGACAAATATGAGAAAACTTGAAATACTTCACGTAACTACCTTCCCAAATTGGAAATCCACCCAATAAGGTCTTGTTTCACTAGCTGGGCATGCAGTACATGTGGGAAATACGGCTGTTAGATGTGGCTTGTAGCAAGAGAACAGTAAAGGCTGACGTTAGCTCTGCAAGGGCACCTGGCATCCTCCTTGAAAGTCTTTCAAATCAGTACCAGTAACCAGGAGGAAAAGGCTTCAGATCAAATCACCTAGGGACACATCTCATATGGTACAGTTACACCCTTGAAATAAACACATAGCCAAGAAAGCCCCAAGTAAAGGAAATTTAAAGAGAACTACTGGCAGTAATTCTCAAGTTCACCTTAAAAATACACCTTCCTCATTGCTTTTTCTGTTCTGTGAAAACAGGTGCACAGCTGGTGACAATAAGTATCTACCTGATGTTAAAGCAGCAGTGGACATCAGACAGCAGACCATGGCCAGGGTCATTTGCTGTCCTTTATTACCCCTGGCTGTCTGGGTCTTGAGAGAATGTGGTTCCAGTTTGCAGAGATCTCTGCTGTGCTTGGAGCAGCCCTGCAATTACAACTCTAAATTTATTCAAATCAACTGATAAGGGCTTCCTTTAGGCTTTATTAAATTAGGTCAAATTGTTCTGAGTGGGTGACCAGTGGTCAGGGCCCTAAAGGCACTAATAAGCCTTAATGGCCTCCTCTGAGTCTCACCCACGCCTGCCCACAGGCCAGGACCCATTCCCAGGTTTTGGAGCTATTAGTCTCTGCCACAGCAGGGTTAGTCTCCCACTCACACAGCCCTGCCCCCTCCCCGTGGGCCTTGCTGAGCCAGCTCCACCCATATAAAATACATTAAAAGAAGGAACCTCATCCACTGCTTGGAACAGAGATCCTCTACATCCTTGTAGCATTATTCTCACCATGGGCAGGAGGTTTGACTGAAGGTGAGGACAGAGCTCTCACAATAACTCAGGGAACCTGTTGAGCTCAGGAGGGAAGCTATGCTTTCCCTATCCTCTGCAGGAAAGAATAGCTTCCTGCATTTTTCTTCCATATATGTCCTTCTCACTCAGAAGAAATAGCTTTGCTCATCATAAATCAGTTGGTGTCAAACCCTTTGCATATAGGACTGAGGTGTCAGTTAACTTCTCCATTTGAGAAACAAAGATGTACCCAATGATTGGGGGACATCAAGGTCAGGGAAGAGCATCCTCTCAGCCTCTTCACCAGGTCTCAAATTAATCTTAGAGATGAAAGAGAGGGAACAGCACTATTCAAATTACACGCTTTTACACTTTTGACTGCAGTGACTTTGTCTCCTAAATCTATTTAATTCACCAGTATCTTTCAGCGCTTCTATTTCACAGCAGTCTGCTGTCACAAAAACCTATTCATATAAGTAATTATTGTATGCATGCCTTTGTATTATTTATTTTTAAATGTATGTATTGACTGATCAAGATCACGTAGCTGAAACACCTTAATAAACAGTCAAAACAAAACCTTGAATAGCATTTTTATGCAAAGGTCTTAACATAGACTTGGAAGTCTAGATCTCCATCATCTATCGTTCTTATTGTTACATGGAAATCACTCTATTAAATATTTTTTTAGAGCATCATGCTTATTCCAGTCCAACAGTCTCATAAATGAAAGATCTTGGACTCTCATTCTACATCCTATGACACCACTCTTGACTGAGGCCTTACATATTTGCTGCCCTAGCAAATTCGGTTCCATTCAACAAAATTTTATCTTCTTATACTGGAATTTTTTAGGTTAGAATCACACAATCTACTAACACAAGTCTGTGATGGAATTATGGCATCAACATTAAGTGCCCACACTTCGTCTCTAGATGCTCTTTTTAAATTCATCATACTTATAGGTTGTAAAATCTACCTCTTTTTCTGTACACTGTACTATTGGAATAAATAAAATCAGGGAAAACCAAGGGATAGTGTTATAATACTAGCCAGGAGGATCCTATTAGACAGAGGATTTTGATGTGTTCATTAAGTTACAATTTTGAAAAGGCATTCCTATTAAAACAAAGCTCTGAAAACAAACAGCCAACAAAATTTGCTTTCTCACATGTGCTAGAGTGTACCTCAAATCTCAGTAGTTATCCTTAGTACTCTTTTCAACTTACCAGGTTTCCCAAAATCATGTATTTAAAATATTTCTTTCACGTTTCACAAAGGCATGTCTTTAAAATATTTCTTTCAGAACTGGTCTATTAGTAGATATCAGCTCTTTTGGGCTTAAAATACAGTAGTAAAAGAAACATTTTACTTCCTGCCTACAATAAAGCATCTTATTTTCCAATGGAAAATAGAAATGCTGATAGTAGTAGGTTTGTTGATTGGATTTGTTGGAGATTTTTTGTTTGGGTTGTTGTTTTTTGAGGTTGGCTTGTTTTGTTTGTTGGGTTTTTTGGTTTGGTTTGGTTTGNCTTTTGGGCTTAAAATACAGTAGTAAAAGAAACATTTTACTTCCTGCCTACAATAAAGCATCTTATTTTCCAATGGAAAATAGAAATGCTGATAGTAGTAGGTTTGTTGTTTGGATTTGTTGGAGATTTTTTGTTTTGGTTGTTGTTTTTGGGGTTGGTTTGTTTTGTTTGTGGGGTTTTTTTGTTTGGTTTGGTTTGCTTTTGAGGGGGGTTTTTTGCTATTACCTGTATATCTGTAACAGCATTTAACCTTTGTTTAAAGTTTGCAACTGTTTATTGTCAACACTGAGTTGAGGGAATAGCTGGGAATTTTTTTACTGTTCAGGTAAGAATGTTAGAGTTCTTGAGTTGTTTGCTGAAGGCTAGTGAAAGAAAATTGGTTTTGTTTGTTGGGAGTTGTTTTTTTCTTACATTCTATGTTATCTTGGGAAAGTAGCAGTGCTAATTTTTGTACATCCAAGAGCAATCACTAGTTCAGTGGGTTTGCTTCTCTCTTCAGGATGCTTGAAATTTATTTCTGTAGAATATACTTCTGAAAATCAATTTGGTATTTTTTCGGCCTGTTTGGCCATTTTTTTCTGACATATTAGTTACTTCAGACTAAACATTCACATGACCAAAATTTCTGTGTCCACATTCTAGTTTTCTTGTTAGACAGCCTAGGTAAAAGATGCCTTTTGCAGAGAATGTGGTAATCAGACAAAAATTATCCTGCAATACCTGATGCGATGACATAGTCTATCATCAAATCAGAACAGTGCATGACAAGGATGCCAAAGAATCAGAGCCAGGGAGTGACAACCTGTATTTGAAGCTGAACTGATGTTTACCTGCATTTTTATATTCAGCAGTACTGGGCATATCCTTTTCCACATGAATGAAACAGAAGAGCTGTTACAAAAAAACCCCCGAAGCAATTACATGAAGAAAGAATTGACTCAATAATACTGAGCTTGTTTTTTAAACATGCACCTTTCATTATTTTTGTTCATTAACTGTAATGACAAGTAGGTTTTTGACCTGAGCTTGTTAAATAAATTTTTTTTCAGAGATGTAGCATATTTTTACATATATTTCATGGCCACTTGGAATACGCTTATTTCCACCATATGAAGTACCGTGCGCAATTAGCATTGCTTTTTTACTTAATTTTCAACAGTTAAATGAAGTCCATCACAGCTGTTAACATTTTGCGTATCTGTAATTTTGTCTTATGCAAGGTTGTGGTGTTTCCTTGAAGCTGTATCATCATGTCTTTTTTACTATGTTTGCCTTTAGAATTTCTAGTTGCTGTATGCTTAGAATTTCAAAGCTTAATAAGGGAAATCTCCTTCTCTGCTTATTTTACTCTCTGTGTACTGTCGTCACTGACACAGTTTCTTAAAAGAAGTGTCTAGCAGCTAATTGATGCTAAGAGAAGTCAAAGATGCTGTTGTCATCCACTGAACAGGCAGTTTATGTGTTTATGCATGAGGACCTGCTGACTTGCAAAGCATGGTTAATGAAAACAGGACACTAATTTGCCTGTTTCATAGAACTTGCAGGTGGGAGCCATTTGGAAGACTATCAGAGTAAACAGATTATCCTTTTCTGTAAAAAGCTTGGCTCTCTTAATTGCTTAGGTATAAATTAATTAGACTCCTTGGGGTGGTGGGAATTCCCAAATACTAAAAAGGTATATAAGAGACAAAATTTACTTCCTGACAAGTTGAGAGCTATTTTCAGTACTAGAGCTTTTTTTGTGTGACCACAGACTGTTCCATGTCCATTTTCAAAAGGGCCAAATGGAAGTAAATACTCACAAGTTCAGCTTCATGAACCTGCTCAATGAAGGATCAGCACAGATCCATTCTGGGAGAGAGGAGGCAGGAGCACACAGCTGGAGTGGGGAACATAGCTTACACATCACATGAGCGCAGGATTGACAGTGATGCGTTTTCCTGGTTTTGTATGTACAAAATAATCGATGTCCAAGAAAAACAATGGGCATGTTTTGGAGCAGACCTTTTCCTACAAACACCAATTCTCTTTCCTGCTGAAAAGCATTTAAGACAGAGATGCTCATTTGGGGGAGAGGGGGCTGATGGGGTGGTTCATCATAAGAAGAAAGGATTACACTTGGGGATTTTTGGGCTCTTAGGATTGTGCTTACATGCATGTGTTGTAGCTGTAGTAGTTGAATGTGTTCTATATCTACTCCATTTTACATGAAAAAGCCCATTCTTCTTTCTGTTTCGTGAGTCTTCCACCCCAGCAGAGCACTCAATACTGAGTATGACTGGCTGCTTTTTCGTGTGCAGTGCAAAAGTTGAAATTTGCGTAAAAATATCCTTTCACCAATGCTTTTAGGAGGAAAAAAAAAAAAAAAAAAAACAAAAACCTAAAAAAATGGGGTTTGACATCAATCAGTAATACAGTAGCCTGTCACAGTTCAGTAGGAAAAACAAGCCTAATGGTTGCTGAGATTAGAAATAGCTTTAAGGGCATTATATATCATTATAACATGGTGACATAGTGAAGCTTAATAGGCACTACAACATCCTTTTGTTTTTATGTTTCCCTGAACACTCAGTTCTGTGACAGGTGGCTATTCCTGTGTAAATTTACCCAATTATATTTGTGTAGCAGCCCTGAAAAAGCCTTAATATATTAACCATTAAAAGTCACTGACAGTCTTTGGAGAAATGTTTTAGTGTGCCTGTGTGAATATAAGGTTTGAATGATACGTTGTTTTTTAGGTAATTTATAAATATTATATTTAGTTGACGCATGCAAATATCATAAAATATCCATTTGCCACTGCATAGTTAACATATTCTGTTTTATTATATTCTATTTATGTTTTCCCAAGAGCAATGAGAGAGAGGAAGGAAGTTAAGTTTTAGTTGAGCATTTTGTTTTGTAGGCATTGGTGACACAAAACATTTCACTGGTTTTATTGAGAAACAATAGTTTCAAATATGACATCGCCTTTACTTCTTATCTCTAACGTGTTGTCGTGGTTTGAGACTGGCCCAACACCAGGCACCCATGACAGTCGTTCGCTCACCCTCCCCTGCCACAGCTGGGCAGAGGAGGGGAGGGAAAAAAAGTTAATGAAAGCCTCATGAGTGAGATGAGGACTGGGANCTCATGCGTGAGATGAGGACTGGGAGAAAC